>JAUTBT010028919.1:0-19253 GCA_032361225.1 Lepetodrilus schrolli
CTCCTGCCCTAAACTGACAAGTCATGATATAAGTGAAAGAATCTTGAAAGCGACTCTAAACCCCAATTAAAAAAATATCTTTTTTTTTGTTTTGTTTCTTTGACTTTCTATTTCGATACTCTATGACAATAAATGGAGGGTACTTCATGAAAGGACCATCAGGTATTGGCTCATAGCCATAGGCATCTACAGGACAATAAACCAAGCACAATGCTCCAGGCACAATGTTTCTGTTTATCAGTTGTTATGACTATTATCATAGCCTCGCCACAGCCTAGAGGGGTGTGAGTCATATTATTAGCTTGGGGTGAGTTCAGAAAGTGGGTAAACAGTACAGGACAGTTAATATAGTGGGCAAACATACATTAATGAACACATCACAATCCTATTTATGAACAGGGATAAACGAAGGATTACTAGGCTTCAGATCAAGTTGTCACCCTGTTTGCATTGATAATTTTACATTAAAATCATGAAGTAATTTCATGTGCACTTTCCATATTTCCAACCAATCATTGTGGTTTGCATGGCTTGTGCATATTTGCTTCCTAGGGGCTTGTTGATTGGACTGTATCTAGACTTGGGCAATATTGAACATGACGACCAAGGAACATGTTATCTCATCTGTTCTATTTCAGTTAATGATGTGTGTCGTTTATGAACACAGTCTTTGAAAATGATGTTAAAACATTTCCACGGTAGAAGAATAATGAGTTTCTTTAAGATAAGATCATGCCTTGAGGTAGGGATTGCCAGGCAGCCCATTGTTGTAGGTCATTGT
Source organism: Lepetodrilus schrolli (assembly GCA_032361225.1). Classification (NCBI taxonomy): domain Eukaryota; kingdom Metazoa; phylum Mollusca; class Gastropoda; order Lepetellida; family Lepetodrilidae; genus Lepetodrilus; species Lepetodrilus schrolli. Next base: position 782 of record JAUTBT010028919.1, read on the forward strand.
AACCATTAAATGTTAGTCGTAGTATTCATGACCATATAAATGTCGTTAAGGCTAAAAAAAAAATCCATTGGACTATTTCATTGCTTTAGATTTTTTTCTTCTAGATTTCGATTTTTGGACATTATCTTCAACCATTCATTTAACATGTTTCACATCAGACAATGTATTACTTTGGAAAAGATTCATTCATGGAATGTGGCATCAATAGAGAACTAGTGCTTTTGTTGTAATTATTACATTTACAAAGAACAAGATATAATAGGATGGCATTTCATTGGTTTTCTTTCCAGGTGATGATGAAACACATTCATTTGTAATTCCAGTTTCATCAATAACGTATACACAAGAAACTTTTAACCCCTTCCCTGCTGGAGTAGACACTCTTTAGGGAATCTCCAGCATGGAGGGGGTTAATGTAACATGCACTGAAGTAACATCTACTGATGCCATGGTCCCACTACCTAAATATCGTTGTACTTTTAACCTTCTCCATGCTGCAGGCAATTGGAGATGCCCTAAAGAGCATTACCTGTGTCAAATCCCGCAGGGAGGGGGTTAATACAGTTCAGAATAGATTCCCTATATGTACACAGCAAGGGAAGTGAAAATGTGTTGCGATCTGATCTTGCCAAACCTAAGCATGCATATACCTTTAATGGACATGTAGCTAACAGCGTGTGACATCAGATCCATCAAAATCCACTTACTTCCATTACAGTAAATATAGAACCATCATGACAACTTCTGGACAAAAACACCCACTTCCATACTTATCTACTTTGTATTGGATGTCAGTGATGAATTCTGGACATTTGATGGTGTGTATAGTGATACTAAGTATTTCACCTCCATAATGTTACAATTATCTGCTGTATTGATAAGCATCTAGTACAATGGTGTATGGAGATGTTTAGGTTCCTGGAACAGTTTGAACTCAGTAAGCAACTGCTTAATCTCACCAGTTGAGAAGCAATGGGACCAAGTTCCACCATAGGTGAATCTAGGATTTAGGAATTTTGGATGAATGAATCTCTATTTCCTATAGACAATGATACATCAAATAGTTAAATCAGAAGAGCTATGCAAACAATTGAGGTTTACCGTAATTACCCTAATAATTCAAATAGGAGGAAATAATTATATTTGTATCTGTTTGAATTATTAGAAAAATACGAAAATTGAAAATGATCGGTGTTCATATAATTAGGGACAACCAAATTAAAGTACAAAATATGGTTGTAAATGAAATGGTAAATAAATGAAGGACTTTAAAAAAACTTATTTTACTTTTTTATATTAAAAAGAAGAAGATTGTGTTCGCATAATTATAAAATTATGATTTGAAAAAAATAGTCAAGTTAATATGTTTAGAGTCATGAAAAAATATTTTCGATGATTAATTTCGGTATTCAAACTATTAGAGGGTTTGAATTATTAGGGTAATTACGGTACATCACTTCCTTTAACTATTAAAGTATGGCATACAATACCACTCGTTTGTGAAACGTATGCCAAAAGCTTATCTTGCATATCATAATTAGAATTTGAGCTCACTCAACAAGTGGCATGATACTGATGATATCCATAACCCAGACAGGAAAGTTACTCTTTAATGTGCATATTGAATATTTTTTATGTATTATATATATTTTTTAAATTGGGGTTTAGAACTACTTTTAAGATTCTTTCACTTATTCATGGATTTTAAATTGCTCACAGAAAATGGGGGAGATGGTGGGGGGGTGGTGGGGGAAGTACATCCTCCTGCATGTTCCTTCTGGGTCCCGCTATCACACCTGTAAGTTCTTGAAGTCATCCTATGCTTATCTACAGATACCACAGATTCTTCCTGCTAGAAATAACTCAATTTCCCTGCATAAATGCCATCATTGACATTAACTGTTGTAAGTGATATGCTACTGAAGAAGTATTAGCAAATCGACATTCAGATTGACAGTAAATTTGTACATATGTCAAGTGAATTAGGTTTCATGTATATTCCTAACATGCGACACCTTGTTAATTGAATTGCAATGAATGAATCATCACCCTGAGTGGACTTCTTAATAGCTGTGGACAAACTGACAAACTTTAAAAAAAACAGTATTTGGTACGATTTATGGAATATCGTTACTAATAATGAGTTAGAAATTCTGCTTGTTTGGGTTTTAGGGTTTTCCTTTCTAATGTGTTAACTGTTGTCTTTGAAAGTTTAATTACCACATGTCTTCTCCTTCATTTAATTCTACATGTTGTAGAGTAATAAAAGGACGCGTTATTGAGTTTGTTGCAATAAATATTGCAATTTATTACCAGTACTATTCGTCATGTTAATGCCTAATAAACTATCAATGTGTCATGAGTTGCTTGACGGTAAACGGTGTGTATTCAGTTCTAAAGTCTCATAGAGACTTTCATGTCATTAGCTTTGAATTACGGAAAACTTGTTTTTGCTATACACTGTCAATATTAGCCTATTTTATATGGATATATTCTAATTAAATATCTTTGTCATTGAATTCCTATAAAACATTATTGGGCACGTCAAATGGACATGCATCGACAATATTTTTACGAGCAGAACCCATTCAGTTTTGATTTATGTATCATGTTCTTGCTAATAAAATAGCATGCTAGTGACATAGCAGATTCATCATGAAAATTCTTTTATAACACCAGCTGTCCGAAAATAATCAAAACTGATTCATACAAGCTTTGTACGTCAGCTAGCCTTACCCACCAGCTAAGCCCATGAGAATGTACATGAGGTCTCTCTGAGCTGGTATTGGTGTGAATGCAGCAGTCAACTCCTCAACTCCATGGTAAATCCATGCAGTGATTGATGTCAATTGGACGTTAATAATTTCTTGGCACTATCACCTGCGATTACCTTAATCAAAGCAGGCTGGCTGTTATTGGTAATACCATACAGCAATACCAGTTGAACGAACAAGCAGCGTCGCACGTGGAAATGGCGACATAAAGAGGTCGCCTACGGCAACTTCCTTCCATTAAAAGAAATCTCATACGACCTGAAACATGCCTCGGACATCGCATGGAGTTCAGAGGTCGCGCAATTGTATTCCATTGCGGTGTGGAGTTCCGGTTCATCAGCCGATAAATACAGGTAACGATTGATATGTCAACTGGACTGGAAATATCGCGAAAGTTAATTTAACACAGGTGGTTTGTGGATGTTATTACCACACAGATTAAAGTATCGATTTGCCACAGTAGTAATAAAACTATGGTGGTAAAATAGTGCACACGCAAACAGCTGGCAATTACTAGTGTGGCCAGTGGAAATTAAGTATGATTTGCATAGAGATCTTGATATTAATAAAGTGATAGTATTGATATGCTCAGTCATGCACTGTAACAAGAATGCACTCTCTAACCCAATTCTGTGAAATTATGCACTTTAGATCATGAGTCACTTTTACATTTTATTCATATTTATTGATATCTAATTTTGTATATTGTTGCTATGAATCCTTACAAAATTCAATGTGTATCATGCCTTCACACGTTATTTTGGCTTGCAAACACATATCATGCACCATAAATGAAATTGTAATATTATAATAATAACAAAAATCTGTGCATTTATACTGTGCTCAAAAACGTGCTCAAAGCACTACACTATTACCCCAGTCAATGGATCTGTGTGTCCTCAATTCCTTCTCAACTCCTTCTCAACTCCCTGGGGAGGATTTAGACAACACCTCTTGCATAAATTACCTTTTATAATTCATATGATGATCTAGTAATTAATGTGTTTATCCTTTTGCAATATTGATATTATAGTCGAATATTGCACGAGTTTGTAAAATATATAATTCACCTTTAAAATTGAACTTGATATGAGTTATGATGATTGCTGTAATATGGTCAATGCCAGTGTTTCTTAAAGGTGCATCCTCACATTCCCCACACTCCCGAATATCTTGTCCACCACACTACATCTGGTCACCTTGCAGTGTATAATTGAGAGGACCTTATTTCTGAATGTTAGATGTCACAGTTCACAGCCAATGTTGAGTGATCTTTCTGTCTATATTATAATCCTGCGATCCTCACTATCACCCGCCCCATATCGAAGCCTAATTGTTTGCTAACTGTGATCTCTCAACGTGAGACATACTTGGGCCCAATTCATCACAGGTGTACGTATATCATTATGAATTCAATTTATGCTATGTTATGAGATGATTCAGACAGTAATGTGATAAAATATTAAGTGAATTTAGAACATAGAGAATTGTATTGCCTCCTAATTATGACCTGAATATGGTTTTTAGTCATGAACATGATGTCATGCAGAAGCAGGTAGGGTGTGTGTGTGTTGTGTGTGTTGTGTTGTGTGTGTATGTGTTGTGTGTGTATGTGTTGTGTGTGTTGTATTGTGTGTGTTGTGTTGTGTGTGTATGTGTTGTATGTGTTGTGTGTGTTGTGTTGTGTGTGTGTTGTGTTGTATATGTGCTGTGTATGTGTTGTGTGTGTGTTGTGTTGTGTTGTGTGTGTGTTGTGTTGTGTGTGCTGTGTGTGTTGTGTGTGTTGTGTGTGTGTTGTGTTGTATGTGTTGTGTTGTGTGTGTGTTATGTGTGTGTGTTGTGTGTTTTGTGTTGTGTGTGTATGTGTGTGTGCCTGTGTGCGTGCATGCATGTGTGTGTTGTGTGTGTTGTGTTGTGTGTGTATGTGTGTGTGTGCGTACATGCATGTGTGTGTGTTGGGTGTGTGTTGTGTGTGTTGTGTTGTGTGTATGTGTGTGTGCATGCATGTGTGTATGGTGTGTGTGTGCATGTACATGTGTGTGTGCATGTGTGTGTCTATGTGTGTGTGTGTATGTCTCTTTGTGTGTGTGTATATGTGTGTGTGCCTATTTGTGTGTGTGTGTGTTTGAATGTGTGTGTGAACATGTGTGTGTGTGTGTGTGTGTGTTTGTGCATGTGTGTGATAGGGGGTGGGGGTGGTAATTGTGGTAAGATATAGTCGGTGGATAGTGTAAGGTGGGAATGTAGTAGGGTGGTGTTAGGTGGAATGTTGTGATGGGAGCTAGAGTGGAGGGCAATCACACTCCAATAAAACTAATTTTTCTATGTCATTTTTATATTTTAATTATATATATTTAATTTATTTATGCTGGATTCAACAGAAGCACTCCCCTATAGGGTACCTCAGGCCTTTATTGCCTTTAGCATGGATCAGACGAATAATTTGACTCCTCCCACCTTGGAAAAATTCTGATCGTAGTCGTTCAACATGACTAAGTAATTTATCAGTCTATTGCTAACATGGTTATCTACCTGTGGGGCCTGTACATTACCTGTGTAGCTTCGTTAGCCCACAGACTAAGTATTTCCACACTTGACGAAGGCCACTTCAATTACTACCTGAGACTTAATTACAGGTAAACACCTCAAAGGTGAATGTTTCTGTGCTATAAATATGAATAGTTGTTGTTGCTATTATTATATAATAAGAATTTTTATCATATACTTGTCAACCTATATTGTGTGAAGTTGTCTACTTTGGTTTGGGGAAGTGTTGAAAAATGCATTGGTTGAACTTAACACAAAGGTACATTCATGTGATAATAATTAAATGCAATTTATTTTTTCTATTTCCATATATTTTACAAATTTAATTTACATGCTCTCTTCTATTTTCTGTCTTTGATTATCTCAGGCGTTCTTGCAAACCTTTGCAGACTTAATTATTGGAATTCCATTTCTCACAATTTCACAAAAGTGAGTACTTATTCGGTTCAACCAGCAAATACCCCACATTTTCTCACCGCTCTGTGAAGGTTGTTTTCACCTCGTATCAAAGCTTGCCAGTTACCAGTCTTATCTTTGTGCAGCTAATGAATATTTACTGGAGAAATTTGTTCTCCGTATGTGTTAAGTAATTTCACATGAGGATTATATCAGGGCCAGGACTGTATTCTACAGGTGGAAGTAGCACCTATAGAGATAAGTCGTAGACCTGTAAAGATAAGTCGTAGACCTATAGAGATAAGTTGCTAGTTTGTTTCCTAGCTAGCTTATACATCAACATTACTTGGCTCCTCAGAATGTGTGTTCAACGTAACAATGACTAATTTGTGGGCCTCGTTTGGCTCCAGTCCATGGTGGTGGAATTTTAATTATTGATATTTCTTGGCAGACATTTGTATCGAGTATTGCAAAACCACCACTAATTATTCGTTAAACAAAGAAAACTGTCTTGAAATATTTGAGATAATATTGGTTTTAGCCCTTTAGAAAAAAAATCGATTACAAAAATATTTTCATAAAAATTATCTTTGAAGAAATTTAACTGTGATGACAGATGATTCTATATTGCACAACCTACCTGTACTTCTCTAATACAAAAATATGTTCATACAAATATTTATATAATTATTTTAAAATAAATTTAACTGTGATGACAGAAGTTTATATTTTGCATAACCTACCTCTACTTACCTACATACATGTACTACCTACCTGCAGAATGTGTCTTCAGTGGGAATCACAATATTTAAATATGATTCGTATAAAACTTTCTCTTGTAAAATATCAATTAAGATAGCCAAGGCAGTTCTATACTGTCTCCAGTTCTGTAGTGTATATCTTCAAACATAGTCATGAGAAGTATCATGGTTTAATTAGCCGAAACCATATGCTGGATATGTTAATGATATAATTTGTCTAAAGGTAGATTGCAGTTCCATAAAGTGTAATTTTTATTATGGATATATCTGGTAGCTCACCCCATGTTAACAGACACAAAGTACTCTTAGTATATATAGAGAATCTTACCCTTGTGTCTTGAAATATCAAATATATCAACACGAGTCGTGAAAGTTATTAAATCCGAGGCAACAATATCACCAAGAAAGCCATACTTTCCTACAACAAGCCTACTTGCTCAATTACCATTCTAATTACTCTAAGTGGATATACATACTGTACCATGATCAGAAGGAATGGCACACTGATGCTATTGACCGACGCAGGTTTCTTGCAATTGTACTTATTACGGGTATATATCTTCAACCATATTCATTTGTTTCTTTTCTTCGAACTGACGTAATGTATATATGTTGGAGAAGCTTAGAACAGCCTGTTTTTATCCCATCCATCATCTTAAACAAGGAAGTTAAACCTCCTGCTACGTATACTGCATGTTTATGTCTACCATACCTTACCCACATAACGGTTGTCAATGTTTTCTACTTCCACGCTGTAGCAGTGGTTATGTTCAAAGCTGTGGCTATGCATAATGTCAAAGTCATTACGTGGAATATCAATTTGAATGCACTCATTCTGTTACGGTATGTTTGATTTCTGTTACGGTATGTTTGATGTTTGATTTCTGTTACAGTATGTTTGATTTCTGTTACGGTATGTTTGATTTCTGTTACATGTTTGATTTCTGTTACGGTATGTTTGATTTCTGTTACGGTATGTTTGATTTCTGTTACGGTATGTTTGATGCATTATTCAGGAAGTAGCATGCTTTATTGTTATGGAATCAATTTCCAACAGTGTTCATGTATTTGTTCAATCTTCGAAACTTCTACATAAATTACTCAGATCCATTACTGGTGTGTCTTGGAATTGTTCCATTTGTAACATGTCTGATTTCTTTGATTTAGATGTAGGCAGCAGGGGAGCATTACAGCAGGGGAGCGTTACAGGGGAGCATTACAGCAGGGGAGCATTACAGCAGGGGTGGTTCAGAGATCTTTGTGATATTATTGGTATTGATATGATATACTGGTATATGAAATCATACAAATAGAGATTTGTATACTTGTTTCCATGCTGAACATTATTGTTTCTGCTTTCCAAATATACTAAATTCAAAGACAAATTCACAGTCAAATCCATTATATTGCATATTGAGATTGTGGTATTGAAAATCCTGATAATCGTTTGAATTTGTTTGCCCATCATGTCCAAGCTATTGAAACACACACAATTCCTTGATTGCCATTCTTTTTCACATATTCATGGACATTTACATTATTACATTGTCTCTGTTAGGGTTCCAATGACACAACCATTAGCTGTATTTAGTGCTCAAACAGGATACAGCACACTCCAAAGTCAATAAACCAAAATGACTCGGTGCTAGCTATGGTGTAGAACTTCATGCAGTTTAAACAAGTCGTGTTGTCTTGATCAATATTAATACAATGACAACATTTCCAAATATTTGTCAGAACGTCTGGTTAGAATACGAAAATGCCATGCTGCAACCGTAGCAGGACTCGGTGGTACACAGTTTGCAGGACAGAAAAAGAACAGATTGATGGATGGAGAAAATAGCCTTCAAAAGTGGGATAGAATAGAGAGTTCTTCAAGGGAGGTAATTATGATGTTAGTGAGTGCTGTTTCTGGTAGATTGATTAGTGGAAGTCAATAATCGGAAGTTGTAAGTGTCTGGGGACTCAGTGACAGGATACTTGCTCGTACCATAAGTACTTGAAGAACAAACCTCCGACAGATTGGAGCGAGTGGAAGGATTTGGAAAATAATGACACTGTTTGTAATATTGATGTGAAATACTCTCCATGTCAAAACAAGAGCACTTGGGTACATCATATGATGATTTTAAAAGGAAGAGAAAATAACGCTTTTCCTTCAACAAGTGTTGTCTTGTATTCAATGAAATAATATTTCACTCAATTTTACTCAGTCACAGAATTATTGATCAATACTTGTTTGATTACGTTTGAAATTGAGTCCAACAGAGTTTGAAACCTGACCATTCAAATGGGTATTGTTTTTTTCTTCGTTTCAATTCTACAATTTCAGTCGCTGTCTCACTAACTCTTCTAACCACTAGGAACCATCTCTAAGACAACATTTAGTTCTTGTTTAGTATATAGATGTACATTGCCAGTACATCTTTCTTGACAGTTCCTGTTGTTCAGATGTTCATGTCGATGAAGGTGTTGCAATTTCCTGTTCAGATGTTCATATCCATCAGATGTTCACATGCATGCAGGTTTTGCAACTTCCTGTTGTTCAGATGTTCACATCCATGCAGATGTTGCAACATTCCAGTCATTCTACTTCCTGTAGGCTAATTCCACAGGCAACCTGTGACCTCTTTGCAATGTACAATCAGACAAATTGATGTCATGAAGTATCATCATGGGAATACTATGTAAAACAAAAGGAGGTAAACAACCCATGATTCATCTTTGCCTTGCAGACAATACTCGCCAACTTGCAAAGCAATTCTGGCAGCACAAGAAACGTGGAACAGTTCCTTGTTTATTAGGGTCAGACTGGGTCCTGCCCCCTCCAGGACATGTCCCGATGCTCTGGGCATCTGGAGAAGGACCCAAATGACATGGCATCAGTCAGTGGTGCCATTATTAGATGTCCTGCTTCAGGCACCACCACGACTGCACCACTTTCATTTGGATGTGGTTCTGTTCATTAGGTACTGCAAATATGAGTAGTTGTAGGGATCTGGGCGAATGCTTGTAATATTTATATTCTGAGGCTGGCTGTTGACAAGGAGGAACCTGAGGCATGCTGGGCAGGGTAGTACGCTGAGATTGATGTTAGGAGTTTGGAATTAGGTTCCATATATAAAGTAATAAGTCGTCCTCTACATGTACCTACCCTGAAGGTGGATCTGCTGCTCCATGTATGTCATCATATTCATCACTCTGGCCATTGTTTACGATATCATCTCATGATTGCAATTATGTTCCATGGTAGACTATATACCATAGCTTCTTTGATCTTTGGGCGGAATAGGGCCGTTGCTTCAATGACGAGAGGTTGGATATTGGATTTCTAAGTGAAATGTACTAATCTATTTGATTAATGCTTAGTAGCCGGTAGACATTACTGTTTTGTTATGGCAACATTAAATAATTATTAATCTATAAAGTCATTTTTTTTGATGAATTTAATCCAATGAAATGCAGTCTTCTTTGATGTGCAATGAATAATAGATCCACTATCATAGGACATATATTTAACCTAATGGAAAGTAATCTGATTTGCCATTTTCTATCAATGTGTTCCAGAAGGTATGAATGATTTGAAGACATGGTAGCGTGATTGACCAGTACTGCAACTCATAACTAGTATACCCATTGCTACAAGCACCTCTATAAATACGTTAAAATCAATAGGCCATTTGGAGCCATATGAATTTAAAATATGTGATTGATAGTAATATAAGAAGCTACTTACTGAAATAATTCATAAAAAGGAAGACTCTTCTTGTTAGAGAAATGGATGCCATTGATAAATCAATATTGTAAAGGAACTGCGAAAGACGGTCATTAGACTAAGAGAGCTCAAATCTTATGTGAAATTTTTTTTATGAATAAATTGCAAATGCTCTATTTTATGTATTGTTTTGTTGATTACAGTATGAAATCGATATTCTGATAAATTTACGCATATCATCTGAAACATGACTGTTGTGAGATTTCTTCAGCACAGTGTCATCTGTTCTTGTCACAATGGCACCATTTGTCTTTTATCATTGTTTTCTTACAGGTGGAACAATTAGGAATTGAGTTATATTCCCAACTACACTCAGTTGACATTGATAAGCTTGCTGTACAGAGATATTTGGTAAATACCAATCTATAATAAATATTCTAATCAGAAGACAGTCTGGGAAAGTGGTTATTTAATTTAAATAATTTGGTGAATATTTCTCAGGATATAAGCCTGTATAGAAATATAGACAGTTAGCTAAGCAATGTGGAATAATTTATCAAAATGCTTATGAAATATTGCAGTTTTCATAAAAACCATCAGTCTTCATTCATTTCTGATAATGCACAGATCCACAATGTGCTAAATATAAATTTGGTCGATGACTTCATATTTAATTTCAAAAGAATATACTTTGCTACAAGCTATTTCAATGAAGATGAAGAATACATGTATGCATTACAATCCCATTGATGGGTTATGTTTTAGGAAAGGAATGAGTAGCAAACTGATGCATGGTTATTAATATAGAATTTAAGGTCAGATGATTCTTCAGGCTGTTGTCATTAATGAAGAATCACAGACAAAATCACAGCTAAATGCTGGTATTGATGGTCACAGTAAAAGCCCCATGGCGTAACTGACGATGACCGTGATGGGCTACACCTGAGAATTTTCAGACAATCCAACTAATGAATCAATTCAAATCAACTCCCATGCTCAATATCACAGTGTATTTATCAACTAGCAGTCTTGTGGACAGAGCAGAGCGTCTGTTTGGACTGTTACACTGCGCTATACACAGGCATCGTGTGGGGAGGATCTGGTACACGAATCTCTGATATTTGATGGAACAGGGGAGTTGTCTGAATTGACTGAACTGCCAAGTGGGAAGAAACACGTTTAGTGAACTCATTGATGTTAAATTCATGTTTGTATCTAGTGTTACGTCGTGTTAGGCCAGACTAATGTTCATGTGTCCCCTGTTGGGTCATTTTAAGTCGACAGACTAGTGGTCAGCAAACATGGGCACTGGTCAGTTATTGTCAGATATGGTAGATGGTATGTTGTTTGAACTCTTGGATAAATATTGGACATGTTGGAATCTTCGTATTATTTCAAGCTCTGACACAGGGCATGCGTCGATGATTGATGTTCAGAGTATGTAAAGTTTACCTTCACTGTAATTCTCATGTGCATCTTTGATCAATGGACCTCTGATATTTAGTTTATTATTTGATCTAAAGGAACAATGAATTTATATGTCAAGGACATTTTGTCTGCAAACCTCTTTGATTCCTGGTCTGGAGATTGTGGTACTTGATGTGCAAACTATTCCCAATGACGGCACCAAATATTATTTATGCAGTATATGATTTCCAATATGGTCCTTCTTGATTGCAGCTTAGAAAATACAGCATAGATTCTGAAACTCTTCCATACAGTATTAGTTAGTTTTATATACATTTATTGACATTGCACTGAATATACTGTATGGAAAAATTAAGGTAAAAATTAGCAGTTAATTAGATTGTTTCCTTGCTATTGATCAATACATTGAGCAAAAGTTCTGCACACATTATGAATGATATCATCAGTATTAACCGTGGCTCACCAGTCTTACTGTATACATGTATATGTATAGTGTACACTTTTTGTAAGATGCCCTCTAGCTATAAGCAGATGATGGCATCAATATAATGTTTTGGAAGTGTGGAATAAAAACCAAATTTCTTCATTAATTTATGTACATTTTTCTGTTTACATGTGCATTTGAAGTTAATTCTGCTGTAATTCACTCATGTTAACTTCAATATTTCCATTATTGATTGTAACTATTGATCTCAAATACTTATCTAAAATATTCATCTAAAACATGAACAATATTAAGACAAGATATCAGAAGAATTTATCAGCACTCATGCCAATAGCCTTGAGGACTTTCTTAAATAACAAGAACAAAGATTCATTCCTTCCATTAATCAATGACATATCAAAATGTTCTTTCTTATTATTAAATGTTTAATTTTATCTCCTGAAAATAGTCTTGAAGAAATCTGAACTCGTGATCAGCATTCTCCATTTTGGCCATTGCAGTCGTGGATCTAATCAAGCGGACATGCCTATATTAGAGTTTTTCTGGTCGTTGATAACGCTGACTTTTTATAAACCTTGCTTAACCTTTGATGCTGCCCAGGTTTACAGCTATGATGTTCTTTTCTGCACATAAAGTGTTGTTATGTTGGCTACATTGGTCCATCCGTGTGACTTAATGCCGATTAAGTTAATACTGGAAAGATCAGATACCGACCGACTGCTAAATCTGACCGACATAAAATGTTTTTGTGACCACCAAAGGGGAAGTTGCAGCGAGGCTGCAGGATATTACCCAGGATTCCAGACAGGAACAGGAATTGGAAATGACACTGAGATGTGAATGTGGGTCTTTATTGTCTGAATGTTGCCATTTTGAATCGGTTCTCAACGCAATGATCTTGATTAAGTCATTATCGCTGGACACACCTGCAGGTGGCTGAGATATCACGTTGTCTGCTAGGAAATCGTTGGTTAGGAGAAATCTATTAATACTGAGCACCATGCTATCTGTGCAAGATACCAGATCAGTTGTGTGATTATCGGTTGTATGAACCACCAAAAATCCATTGCTATACATATAATGTGTTTAGCTCTCTCCATGCCGGAGCAAGCTCAACCACTTGTAATTGCGGTCATGCTGGATACGGGGAATGCTTTTGTGTAGTTTGAAAGGCAGCTTGGGTTGTATACTCCCCAGGGAGTTGAAAAGGAAACTAAGAGCACAGTGGTCCATTGACTGGGGTAATAATGTAGTGCTATGGCCATGCTTTAGAGGCATGGATTTGGTGCAATATAAATGTTCACATTATTATATTATTATTATATATTGTTAAACAGTAATGATGTCAGTCTTTCATGATATGCTCTTACCAGTTCGCCATTTCACTTTTAATTTGATCTTTTGTTAATGAATTATTATAGAAGAAAATGTCAGAACATTAAAACCATGTCATAATATTTTTCATCTTGGACAATTCTGAAAGTGTGAAACAGATGTGATCCAACACTTTCTCCTTGACCCAGCAAAGGGCTAGTTAAGCAGTAGTTTCAACTGAGGATCTGACCCCATGCAGTCAGTCCCTGATGGTCAAATACTTCTCACATCCACAGCTGGTCAGTCAGTCCCTGATGGTCAAATATCACTCTGTTGCCCACCATTTGTCAGTCAGTCCCTGATGGTCAAATACTGCTCTCATCCATGACTGGTCAGTCAGCCCCTGATGGTCAAATATCACTCTGTTGCCCACCATTGGTCAGTCAGTCCCTGATGGTCAAATACTGCTTACATCCACAACTGGACAGTCAGTGTCTGATGGTCAAATATACCTCTGATGTCCACCATTGGTCTGCTGACGTTTATGATTATGCTGATCATGGTTATTGATGGTGGGTTCAGTTTGCTCCATCAGTTTGCTCCATCAGTTTGCTCCAAGAATGACTCGCGAGTTTTCCTGTAGTCTGATGTTTGTATTCCACACAGCAGCACTGGTGCTGAGAGAGACTGTGTGAGGATGTTCGGGTCATTGGTTGGTAAACACTGGAACGCTGATGTTTGTTTTCCCGTGCTGGCGACATTTGTCAGCCGTGCTGGCAACATTTGTCAGCAACATTTCAAGATGTGCTAATGACAACCTGTACACTGATTTCTGTTTTAGTATGTTTTAGTATATTGCCCTGCGGCCATGTATCATGTATATGTCTGTTGTCGTGTGTGAGTTTCTAGTAGGAATTTTGTCTTGTCTGTTCTATGCTACAAAGTTCGTGAGAAAATTTTCTTATTCCTTGATATTCATAGGAAGTTTTTCTATGTTATGATATTCATGGAATATTTTGCTATGGCATGGTACTAGCATTACTTTTTCGCATTACATTTTCTCAACAGAATTATATGAAGCTGAACATTAAAAAGATATTATGATGTTTTGTGAAAGTTCATGAAATATTTTGCATGTTCTATGGACTTGCAATGTAGTGCTGTTTCCAATTACAATAAAAGCACTTTATTTTAAATTTACAATAAAACTAATGCTATGCAGTTTTGCCAAGACTATTGACATTTTCACCCAATAAAATATGCACAACTTTTATAATAAATAATTTATTATTGTTTTTATTTTCTTTACTCAGTAGAATGTACTTTATAGGAGAATGTACATGTATCTATTAGTGTTGTACATGTATCTATTAGTGTTGTAATTCTATCTATTAGTGTTGTACTTCTATCTATTAGTGTTGTACATGTATCTATTAGTGTTGTACTTCTATCTATTAGTGTTGTACATGTATCTATTAGTGTTGTACTTCTATCTATTACTGTTGTATATGTATCTTTTAGTGTTGTACTTTTGAAATTGAAACTATGTAGTGGAGAGTGCTTGAAATTATATAGATTAATGAAGAAATTGACCAGAAGTACATTTTTTTAAAAGTATTTAACATTCTCTCCAGTCTTAATAAATTCCACAATTGCTCATCTAATGTTGCCTTTATCACAATGAAGGTTGTTATGCACTATTTATTGCCACTTTAATCCCTGCTGGATTAGGCACAGATACAGCTCATTAGGACATCTCTGGCTTCCTTCAGCATGGAGAGGGTTAATGTGGTGGTATATCTACATCTACATTGTACAAAATGATGTGCAATGTGTCACACCAGGCATGTTACAAGGATACGAATGAAGGGAGCTCATAATATATGGCGAACATGACTAGTACACACTATTTATCATCTATTTATGGGTAAGGTTGTCTAGTGCTGAAAAATACTTCTTCAAGCATGTTTTGTCGAAGTACCATGGAATTGACACCAAAGACATTCGGAATAGCAGCTGGTGTTTTATAGTTCTAACTGTGCACAGTTATAATTTTATGCTCGGCATAAGGTGCTTAGAGGCATTCCTGATTATCTCTCTCCTTGTTGCATAGTTAATAGAATTACTATGTACAAGTTTTTATGTATAATTATTATGAGGTTGTATATAGATAGCCAGAGTATGAAATCGAACACCCTTCACCTGAAGAAATAAGGAATGAACTGAGAGAAAAAAATAAAATTTGAGACACGCAAATATTACCCATTTTACAGTATTTAAAACTGTTATTCTGAATACTGTACAGCTGATCAGATGATCTCCAAGACTACAAAGCTGATCAGCTGATCTTGGAGTACTGTATAGATGATCTTGGAATACTACACAGCTGATATCAGAATACTGAACAGCTGATATTTGAATACAGCACAGCTGATCTCTGAATACTGCACAGCTGATATCAGAATACTACATAGCTGATATCATAATACTGCACAGCCGATATTAGAATACTGTACAGCTGATATCAGAATACTACACCCCTGATATCTGAATACTGCACAGCTGATATTAGAATACTGTACAGCTGATATCAGAATACTACACCCCTGATATCTGAATATTGCACAGCTGATATTAGAATACTGTACAGCTGATATCAGAATACTACACACCTGATATCTGAATACTGCACAGCTGATATTAGAATACTGTACAGCTGATATCAGAATACTACACACCTGATATCAGAATAATACACAGCTGATCTCAGAATACTGCATGTATGATTTCAGTACTATATGTATTTTTTACTGTCTTCAGGATTTTGTATTATTAATGCTTGTGATTGTTTGCTATTGAATACTTTTGGCCATGATTAAACATACACCTGCAGACAGATGGGGTATTATCCTGCATTTATTAGTATGATACTCCTTGTGAGAGAATACCTCCACACTGTTTTGTCTTCTAATAATGAGGTTTTAGTCATATCATCAAGGCCATATTAGACTGGTATTAGTACCTGAATACCTCCGGCTGAATACGTCCGGATTGGTGGCTTATTATAGCTGCCGTTCCTTGATAGGCTCTGGTTTTGTCAGAGAGCAATTTGGTGTTGTCGCTTTTGATTCTTTCTTGGAAACAAGGATAGAATATTTTGATGAACTGTGTTATATTTTGGTACATATTGTACTGACATTGTGTATAAATACCTGATCATATTGGACAAATAAATGAGAACCAGGAACTCTAATTTGTTCCTGTCATCTTGTAATATCTATAGGAATTGTAACACTTCTGAGATTGTGTCTAATTATGTGATCAAATTTAAGTGGAAACTATTTTCAGCGAGAAGTATTGATGCTGCATTGAATTTTGGGGATTTTAGGATGGCATGATGTTAGATACTAGCCATTGGTCTTCTCAATCAGTATCTCTGTCCAGTAGTCACATGTTAATTTTAATTAGTGGTCACACCACCAACACTATCACTAAAAGATTGTGACAAGTGGACTAATAATGCTTCACAATTGCCTCTTTCCTCTGTACTCTGAAACTCCCAGCAGAAAATTGTCATTTTCTTCCAGGTTATTTTGAGGACAAAGTGAAATTTGCCAGGGAAGCCGTATATACGTCTGATGACATGTGTTTATAGCTCGATGGCTCTCTGTAGCAACTAGTTATACATAGCAGTACTACCGAATGGGACTGAATCTTGTATAGTCAAGCATTAACTGGTCCCAAACATAATTCCAGACTGACTTATTGGACTGAATGCTAATTCCAGACTGACTTATTGGACTGAATGCTAATTCCAGACTGAAAGAGTTTATTCTGAAACCCTGTAAGCTTTAACAAAGATTTATTTGTCAAGTTATGGTCAATCCGACTGTTACATTCTTTGCCCAAATCCCAGTAAAATCCATTATTAAAGCCAGAAACCAACTCCCAAGTTTTCACATTAAGTTAGGATTGGTGTATTTGTGTGTGTGGAAGATATATATATATATATGAGATAGAGAGAGAGAGAGAGAGAGAGAGGAGAGAGAGAGAGAGAGAGAGAGAGAGAGAGAGAGAGAGAGAAAGTACCTTTGCTAGTACCTCAGATTACAAATGCAAACAGTTATTATTGAGTTCAGGTAACCAAATGTAACATGTTTAAATCCTGATCTTATCTACTCATTATCCAAAAGATTAATATATATACGCAATTTCAGGTTCTGAACTATGAACAGTTTTTTCTGCAAATATCTCTTCACCCAGGTCTATATCATAAGTTTTAATCATTCACCATTGCATACTTAATTCTATTGTATTTTGTTTTATTCCAAATCAATTTCATCATTCCATTTGTTCACTCATATTTTTCACTTTTAATCAAACTTTTTTGGCATTTTTTCATGCTGCTTTTCATTCTAGCCCATTCATATTGCATAATTAATTAATTCAACATCACGTATGGATGAAAGATTCCCGCTGTGACGTAAAACAATAATTCATACACTCACACTCTGCACAAAAAAACCCCAGATGAATGTATATAATAATAATCCAATTGCTTATATTCCTAAGAACCACCTATATTTACCCGCCATCTAGATGTACAGTACAAATCATAGGATAGGGTCTAGACTTGACCACCATCCATTTAGTGTTCATAATGGGAGTTTTATTATAGAATTTCCTACAAGGGAGCATTACTTGATTCCTAGACCAGATGTCCTATTGAATTGTCCATAGCCCAAAGTTTCTGACCTCGCGTACCTTTAATGGAAACACTAATATGAGAGTATTAATTTCTATTGAATGACATTTATCATGTTATATATATATATATATGTTGCAGCCCTGTCGTGGGCGTGCCGTCTGACAGGACAAACCACAGGCTAGGATTTTAGTGTTTATTCCTTTTTTATTTAGATGGGTAGAATATTTTCACTCTGAAATTACAATATGTACAAATCAGTAAAATTTAAACATAATTGGAGTAAAGTCTCACATACAATAGTACGCAACACATGCCAGAATACAATTACACCATTTGCGTACATTAACAATTTCATCTGTGCCATTTACAAGCACAACTAATATA
>JAUTBT010028930.1:0-19253 GCA_032361225.1 Lepetodrilus schrolli
TCCAGACTAGTACAAGCAGTACATATGCATGCAAGCCATGATGTGAGTGAAACAATCTTGAAAATGGCTTTAAACCCAAAACCAATCAACCAAACTACTGGGTATTATTTCACAAAGCTCTCTTATCCGCTCAGAGACCATAGCGCTGTCTTTGCAGAGCATTAGCTATTGACACAGCAATGACTGCCATACATAGCTGGTGTTGCACGTGCAGGCATCAATAAGTTCGGGACCTTGATAGTGTTGTCGATACCTGCGTAATATAACATTGTTTATCCGTTCATGTTCAGTAACGGTTGATTGACAGCGAGGCATTTAACATTGCGACATGTGATTTCCATTTTCTAATTAAATAATTATGTATACATATTATTATGAAACAAACTTAAATATAGATAGCATCTGAAGTTTTATTTTATTGTATTTTGTTTGCTGTGTTTAAATTTGTTTAATAATGAATTTATTAATATTGAGATAATTAATATGTAATTGGCCTAAGATTAAGGAATATTGCGACTTGTGGTTTCAGTATTAAATGTATCAGCTTGTGAATTATTTAGGTCATCATCATTTTGTACACGTTCAGCAAAGTGCCTCAATATTACGTGGTGCTTAGGCAGCACTGCATTGCCATAGCATACAATTGGCAAGGATAGCTATCTATTAATGGTTTTTAATTGATATGTCAGCAACACTAGTTTAAATGTACTCGTTCTGATCACGGATTAGTGAGGATAACTGGGATACGACGATAAGCTGGTAAATACCAGCCATGTTTGTCAGCGAGCATTGTAGAATGCCTGAATGAATTCCTTAATGCCCCGATCGAGTATGTATCTTGTGTTATTAGTTTGTGTTGGGAATAACATTCATATATTCGTTCAAACGTCCAGGTCATTTCTGATTTCATTTTGACACCGATACTGTCATATTTGGCCTGAATTATTACAAAAGGAATCATTTCACGAGGAGTCTGGTGCATTATTAGTGTTATGTACATTTTTTTAAATGGCAAATGACGTGTACATTTATGAAGCAAACTGGGTATCGGTGGAACGGCAAACATTCCTGTGCATTACCAATTTACCACAACCCGCGTGTACATCTAATTAATATTAGTACCCGACCAAGTCAATGCATTATGATGACATTTTCTATCCGCCGCAAGATATTGTATGCCATGTATACCCCTTGGTAATAGCGTGTTAAGTTCTTTTATAACGCTGATCATTTATCAAATGGACTATAACTGTCATGGAGTACACTGTCCATTGAATCGTGTAAGACACCCAACCAAGCGTGACATTTTCTGTTAACTTAATACTACAACTGCTGGTATGTATCTAAGGTACACTATGGTATAATAAAATGAGGGTATGATGTCCGTTTTGTTCAGATTAAGAAACATTAATTGTGCATCAATTTGGCGCGTATTCATGAACCCACGTTATACCGGGGTATCGTAAAAGCAGTCACAAACATGGCTGAAGGTCATGATAACCGAAACAGTGTTGTTATTTATCTAGAGGCTTAGCTCTACCTTACCACCCATCACATGGCGTTTTATACGAGATGCATTAACATATATTAATTAACTAACTATAATATATACATTTACTACCAGTCAGTGATCTAGTCTAATTATGCATGGCTAACTACTAATCTTCTGGGAACGATCTTCTCTATTGAGAATGGTAGCGGTAATGAGATTGCCTGCATGCTTTGATGATATACATGTATATAGCTAGTGGAATACTAGTAGCATGCACGATAATTATCTGTAGAAGATTTGAATCGTAAACGGTATGTCTGTTTTCTAATGTCAGTGCTTTATTTTCCAGAAACCACAGTATAGCATATCAGAGTCGACAGTCCACAACAACCAACAACGCGATTCCTGTTCGCCCCAAGATTCGGCTCTGCATCACGATCCACAGTCGTCGGTAAAAGAACGTGGTGGTAGTCTTGGATCCTCTGAAGACCCCTCCAATGACGTCACCGATGACGTCACGTGCAGGCACAGCACCACGAGGAATGCGAGTTTCGAGGAGGTTCTGGAAGGTTTGCTGTCTTTGGGCAGACATCAGACCAAACCTGTTGTCATTGCATCAACTTTCGTAGAAAACGACAATGGTGTGTGCTCTAATGTGCAAACTGACGTGCTCCCAGGACGAGTAAGTCGTGACAAGCATGGAGAGATCAATGAAGGTGAAAGCTCAAACATGGCGCTTTCCGTCACCTGCGGAAATCCCGAGTGTTCAAAATTGATAATCGTCCACGATAAGAAGACCTACAAGTTGTGTCAATACTGTTACACGTACTATTGCAGCAGATCGTGTCGGAGGTCTGATTCAGATGCTCATGCGTCTCACTGCCACAGTAGTAAAGTGACCAGTATTTGCAAGAAAATCATCATGAAAGTGAATAAGGATCCATACCTCCAGTACAAATATTCCCAAATCGCGAAAGCTGGATACAAATGTCACGGCCTTGGATGCTTGCTGTTGTCCATACCCGATCTGTACAACGGCGAGCGGTTCATCGGTAGCCCGCTAAGCTCAAAACACTGCCCACATTTCGTAAGACAAACCGATCTTTCATTTGATGTGCTAGGACCGGCTTTATCCGCCGTGTCCAAAGTGTGTTCCGAATACTGTCCAACGTTGAAGTACGTGTTCTGTGTGTCTGTGGGTGTAGCCTGTGCCTTGGAACAGATCCCCCCGCCCAGAAGTGGAGAACCTGTGATACGGAAGTGTGCCAAGCTGAGACTCAGCCCAGTTCGCGACCTTGGAAGGGAGTACGACTCCAAGATCATGCTGCTCGTGGCAACAAGGGAGGCAACTCATGTCGATCTTGGATCAAACGATTCCGGATACGTCATGCCGGGCCCGCGTGTTGCACGAGAAGCGAGCTTCATACACATTCAGCGAACGTTACGTAATTTGGGTGTTAATATACGTCACCAGTTTCCTGATTCCTACAGCAAACTGATCGACTTTGTTGCAGACGGACAAATGTTTCCGCCACAGGTTATCTCCCTAGTTGATGTAACTACATGCAAGCCTATCACGTGTGTGATTATGCCCGAAGTAGAGTCGGAAATAGAATGGATGCAAACGTTAGAACTGAACCCAGACTTTGATCGAACACTTGACGAAAGTCGCTATATGTCCCCGATGTCTCCTTGACCTCATCAAAGTCTGCTATATAATACCATATTTGAGAAAAAACAAACTTTGATTTATTGTCTGTGTTATTCAGTAAGGTGTGTGAGACATTTGAATTCCTTAGGTTGTGCTTGTATTAATATTCACACTAACGGCAAGACTTAGATGGAACGTGTATACCCATTTAGCTTTCATGTCGTGTAAACGGTATAATGCTTATGTTGGAACCTTTTTACTTTTATTTGGAAGATGTGTCACTATGAGAAGTACCGAGAGTTGTTAGCATATATTAGCATATATTTTATAAATATCCATTTCATCATTAATATGTATCATTTAGTTTGTCCAAATACTTTAAAAGGCTCCCACATAGTTAGAAAAGTCGACTCTTATACAAGATAAGTGAAATAGTGATTATCTTTCAGACAGGTGCATTGGCCAGAATACTTATTATTAGCAGTTGGTGGCAATTAGCACAAGTGTTGTGCGCATTGAAATGATGGTTGTACTATCTTATAAATATAATACCAATATCTCAATAGTCCTAATACTGTATATCAGGAAATTAATGCGTCCCTAATTTAATGTGACCGCAAGAATTTAGACATAAATGCGACAATTAAATGCGATCGACCAGGCCTCTATTCATGTTTTTACCCGGAACTACGTTTCATTATTTTCCATAATGCGTAGGAATTAAATGTGGCCATACGCCAATCGCATTTTCGCATTAATATCATGCTCGCATTAATTTCGTGATTTACAGTATTTTGCTGAGAAAATGACTTAAAATGCGTATCAGGTATCTTGGATTCACGCCATCAGAAGAACCAATATTGACCAGTTCATCAGAAAAGAAAACGTAGACAAATTTAACGTAACTTAGAATTGGTAATGACCAATTCCAAGTTACGTTAAATTTACACGTCATTAGTGAGTGTTAGGCAATTTTTTTTACTATATTTCGCTGACTACCTCGAAAACAACAATCCTTGAAACCTCTTTAGATCTTGAACCACGGAAATGTCGCAATCCGAATGTTTCCCCGTATACGGTAATCTGAATGTATTTTAGTGAGAACAATTTATTAAATCCTTCCATTAGATATTGCTTGAATTGACAGATTCAATCTTCTTTTATGTACTCAAAACTTTACTGTGTCACGGGAACTTAGAACGCGAAGATCACAATCATTGTGTTGCACTGTTCACGCACGTATTCCATTGAGTCGCAGACACGTTCTACGTACAGTAGTCCGTGTTTCCAACGCACCTGGACACATATTTGATGATACGTGGGGTTTTTTTTTTTGTACACAACATTGAACGGAGTCAATCTTTCCAGCGCTACTTATCCTCTCTTGCCATGAATGTGAAGGTAACTTGTCATCGCTGACAAAACGTGCATGCTAGATCTTGGGAGGTACTATGGTCGCATTAAATTAGGGACGCATTAATTTCCTGATTTACAGTATGCGTATTGTACATGGTTTCGATTACGAAGGAAATTATTTTACTAGAAATATCGATTATAGTTGTTTCATTGTATTGGTGTGTGCTTTTACTTTAGCGGGTAAGAATAGACAAATAACCTGACAGCAATAATATATAAAAGGGAATGGGAGAGAGAGAGAGAGAGATAGAGAGAGAGAGAAGAGGGGAGGTCTTAATTATGTACATTATATCTACTTATATTGGTGCCTTATGCTAAAATATGTCCATTATTTAAACAGCAAACCACAATTGCGTAACTTGCAAATATGTTGATCTAATAATATGTGTATATTAGTTGAAATAATTCAATGGTTTTAGTATATCTGACTACACTCCACATTTGACTTGTACAGCTATAATGTAGAATTGATTTGTATATTAACAGAATATTTAATTTGTTCACGAATACTCTACGAATTACCATTACTTCTGAATCCGTGTAGGCATTTAAATTGGGCAGAATGTAAGTTCCATATGAATGTGAATGATCTTTCTTTTTATATTATTTATATATGAATTTTTTGTCAAATGGGTATTCCCGTATACTGCTTCGGACGTTGTAAATTGTAAAATATATGAATATGCAATTGTACCTGCCAAGAAGCAATACGGCTTGCCCTGTACATATAATAGCAAAGATTAATTAATCATAATGATTAATGATGGTAGATTATGAGATTAATTAAGCTAAATAACCGTCAACCTCGTGTGTAAAAAAAAAATTCATTGTCTGTTTTTTGTTTATTTCCCATCAACTATTAAAAATATCATGTTTCTCTGTGTCGTGTTGGTTTGTGTGTTCTACTCATACCTCGAACGTACTCCTTTCTTCATAATTATTAGCCTTCTTCCATTCGGAGGCAACCATACATGACCCATACAACATTGAGTTAGATCATATCGGCACGGAGTTGCTTTGTCTGGTACTTGTAATTTAAATCCTTTTAACAAAAATTGTATTGGGGTTTAGAGCTGCTTTCAAGATTATTTCACTTGTACGACTTTAGCGCTGAATGTTGCAGTAAACCTGCGAGCACCTGCTGGTACCGACAGACCAAGTAATTACGCGCGGCTCTAATTAAATCTAGAGCCAAGCGTCGTTATTTATACAGGTATTTGAATTGTCGAGAATACACATTATACATATAATGTGCATTTTCAGGAATTACAGAATTACTATTGGATTAGCTACCTGGCCCTCGGTGGGTTTCTTAGTCTGTCTCACAAGATGGTACGAACTCTCGTCGTTCAACATTAACCAGAGTTGGTGCCAACAGAAACGATCAATGTCCAAACGTCAACAGGCTCCAGGTACTCTGCAAGAACTTGCAGACGCATTGGAAGAAGAATGGAACCAGATTCCTCAAGCTATGTTTCGAAACTTGGTAGAAAGCTTCCTCACAAAATATCCGCAGGCACTCAATTTATTTTGTAGATAATATTTAGTAACATCCGAAGCTCTGCCCTGTTCTTCCAATTCCATTATCTCAAAACCACTTGTCCAGTTTGGCAATTGGTTCTGGGCAGCCATATGGACATGCCATATCCATTTAAGAGAGAATGTATTAAATTACTGGGAGGTGAAATGAACTAGATTATTGGATTTCCAATGAGCTTCTTTGATGAGACAATGCCTGGATTTGTCCATGAAAGGGGAGAGCTAAAGGCATGTATATAACACATGACAGGCCAAACAGAGTTGATGAGAGACGGGTGTTCCTTAACAACAACAGGAAAACATCACTTGGGAATTACCGGCAAGCCAGAATGATTTATAGAGTAGACGTATATGATATCCAGACCACTCTGTGACATAATTAATATTTCACATTAGCACTGTATTCTATTTATTCCTGTAGAATGTCTGTTGTATGTAGAATCACAACATTGTCATTCTATTTGTTGATTAAAAGTAAATACGTGGGAGGAAGTAATATAAGAACTATATATTGTCTATAGAGACATACATTTGTAGTAGGAGAAGCAGTATAGTTTATCCAGTTGAATCAATACCCCTGCTTTATACAATGTAAATACCAGCCGTATACTGTACCAGGTGTGTTGTAGACGTCGTTGAAATGGAGGGAAACAGTTTACTATCTACTATGGCATTAGTACATGTTCTGTATATACACGTAAAATCAAAACACTACATTGACATTAGTTTGTGCATATTTAAACTCTAATGTATAATAATAATAATAATAATGTGCGTATTTATACTGCGCCAAATCCACACCCGAAAGCATGCTTGTAACGCTACCTTCTTAACCCGGTCAATACAACAGTATGCTCTATTTTTGCCTTCTCAACTCCTTGGAATATGGAATGTATTTTGAGTTACAAATGTGTCTTACTGGGCCAGCAGAAAACAAAGTATCTCTCTTACAAAACAGTAGATACTGATATGGCGTTAGTGTTTGACAGCTATAAATAGACGGGCAATGAGTATTTCGCTTGCTGCAGTATTTCACAGTTCTCGCATCGAATAGATAGATAATGGACAGTAATTATCAACCGCTAACACACACATCGTGCCACCGTGACCCTTACATACTAGATTTTATTATTTAATAATAATAATAATATATAGCACACATATTATGCTATTAAACGACGGAGTTACGATATCGTTCGATATTGATGGGATGCGCTGTCTGTAGAGTGGCAGTTCAGTTATTATCCTTGGTCTTGTCAGTACCAACCGATGCTCGCAGGTTTACTGCAACATTCAGCGCTACGGATGTTGCGCGTTTCCTCCTGCCATCAACTGGCAAGCCTTGATATATGTGAAAGAATCTTGAAAGCGGCTCTAAACCCCAATTTAGAAAAATCGATATCGTTCATACACGTACAATGAAAAAGGTGTTCCTAACTTCTCACAGATGTCCATATATGAAGATTTCACTACGGATATCGGGAAAATTAGTGCAAGTTGCGTTTTTTTTAAAACGAGGATAATTTAATACATCCATCTAAGTATGGAATTAGTCTAATGAAACCTAGTCTGCAGTTCACTGCCACCACTATAAGTAATGCTATGATGGTTCACTGCATTGATGACATCGATACAGCTAGGCGCATGCACAATTGATTGGCCAGCTGTCAGGAACACACAGGTAGTACAATAGCTTGATGATCGTAGCTGGCTCGATGGATCATGGTGGAGAGACCTCTGAGTCAGCGACAGGCTTACAGCTGCTGCTCGTATAAATATACATGTATAAAATTAATTAATTTCATATCAATAACAACCGTTATTTAATAGAAAGCAAGTGCAAGGTGAACATTTGCAAGCAATGACGATTAATCGTTGCACATGTATCGAGAGACCGATATTCCGGTTAGCAAATAATTAAGGTGTTGTTGGACACTATAAGAAAACAAGAATGTTTGTAAGCAGTAAGCAGTGCCATGTTTGTAAGCAGTGCCATGTTTGTAAGCAGTAAGCAGTGCCATGTTTGTAAGCAGTAAGCAGTGTCATGTGTGTAAGCAGTGCCATATTTGTAAGCAGTAAGCAGTGCCATATTTGTAAGCAGTAAGCAGTGCCATATTTGTAAGCAGTAAGCAGTGCCATGTTTGTAAGCAGTAAGTAGTGCCATGTTTGTAAGCAGTAAGTAGTGCCATGTTTGTAAGCAGTGCCATGTTTGTAA
Organism: Lepetodrilus schrolli; assembly: GCA_032361225.1. NCBI lineage: Eukaryota > Metazoa > Mollusca > Gastropoda > Lepetellida > Lepetodrilidae > Lepetodrilus > Lepetodrilus schrolli. The sequence goes on from JAUTBT010028930.1 coordinate 8,314, forward strand.
GCAGTGCCATGTTTGTAAGCAGTGCCATGTTGACATTGTGTTTGATTTCTTACAAGGTCATGGTTCCTTCATCGTGTTCACAGTGTTTACGTATAATGACATTTCTATGCTTATAATTGCCTGTTCTATACGTTTAATGACTTGTTCTATACATAGAACGGTCTGTTCAAGGCTGTCTGCCGAATGTCAATCCGTTCTTATGATGCACAAACATGTTTAATTCTATACACGTAAACATTGCATCTCTGATCAATTAGAAACGTGGTCCTTAAAACTGCATCGTGTCTTACATGTTAGCATCTGCACCGTCTTGGAGACGTATTGTCTGCGATCTCTACAACCGCAGACATTTAGCGTGTATAACTTGTAAAATACATTAAACAAAACTTTCCCAGAATGAGTAGCTGTGCAAGCGAAGGTAACTATGAGCGAATTGTGTAATGCAAATGAATGCTAGCTTCCGTGTGGTAACGCGTTCATGTTGATGCTGGAAATGTGCCCCGAGCTAAGAAAATGATGTGTTTATTCTCTTCCTAAAAACAAGCTATTCTAACGGGGAACACAAACAATATGCACAATTTATAGCTGCCCGTTTGTTCAAGATTGGAGGCAAGTGTAAGCCTACGAATAGATTATCTGCAGGCAACACCATCAACTTCCAATTCGTAATGCGAGTTTCTATTGTAAATGAAAGACAGTATAAGTACGTATTACTATATTGAAATGTATAAATAGTTGACTGGCAATAAGTATAACCCTTGAATGCAATATCTAAACATAGATAGGGATACTATTGTTTATGGCTTGAATAATGGCTAATAAATATATATATATATATATAGAACTTCGTAATTTTGTTCCGTGTTTGCAGCGAAATGTCGTTTACCATCCATTGACCTGGGTAATAATGTAACGCCATGAGCAAGCTTTCGAGCATTGATATGGCGCAATATAAATACACACATTATTATTATTTCATAATAATACTTCATAATAATACAGATAATGTGTAAGATATGATCGCTTATTATGAAACAACGTTGCTGGGTTTATTCTGGTCTGGATTGGTCTGGATTACTCTCTCTCTCTCTCTGTCTCTCTCTCTTTTTTCTCTCTCTCTCTGTCTCTCTCTCTCTCTCTCTCTCTCTCTCTCTCTCTCTCTCTCTCTCTCTCTCCATTAGAAGTAAGTAAGTATATTTTATTCATATGATTGTACATCATTTTCAATGCACATCTATACTTAAATACTCAATTATGCCGAACGTCAAGGCCCGTACTTCATGGATAATTCGATGGTCAAGATGTACGCAGTTTGTTTGTTTCATCTAGGCCAGAACGAGTTATTTGGTTTCAACGAACATTGACAACATATAAAGATATGCTAACATTGTGGAGCTTGCGCTTAAATATTTGACATTGATTGAGAAGGGTCAGGAGATCATGAAAGCCCACATATCAGTGTCCTGGATTTTCTCTCCATTTTCTCTCCATCATCCACATATATACATATGGGATGTAGATAAATAAAACGTAACGTTACAAATTGCTAAATAGTTTGTAATGCTGAAGAAACAGAACAAATGGATGCTGTGTTTTTGTTTACACACGTACTTATCCACACACACACACACACACACACACACACACACACACACACAGAGAGAGAGAGAGGGAGAGAGAGAAGGAGAGAGAGAGAGTATACATGTACTATACACATTTATAAGGTAATGTTTACATAGCAGACACGTACTTATTTTTCGACCAATTGACATTTCCAACCAATAGGGTATTCGACCAAATGGGACAACACCCTGACAATATAGCGGTCTCATATACCTTACTTCACCATTGTTTATTACACATTTATTCATATTATTCGTATTATTTTACTTGAAATATCTCCTGAGAATATAAGCTACGTATTCTTCTGACACCCCAAATAATTAATGCAAATGCACATATTAAACAGGTATGAGCTGACATATGTATTTGTAGGAATCTAGATGTCCTATGTAGCCAGCAGAAATGTATCAGTAGATGAACAACAAAAGCTTATGGCCAGTTGCTCACGCAGAGCGAATCCTATACTATTGTTAAAGAAAAACATGGAGTTATATCAGTTCTGATATGAGGTGATTCACACATGACGAATGTGCCATACACCATTGGACTATAGTCAAGGCTACTAGTATATGGATGTGCTTATCTTTCATGGTGAACAAACTAATGGAATGCTGGGTTGGTGATCGTATATACTTTTGTTGCCTTAAGCAATGTTTGGTCAGCCTGATTATCAGTTTTTCCGACGTCAACATTGCCTTGTATACTGATGTGCAGTGTTTATCGACCATGCTCAAACATGGGTTTAATTTTAAAACTCGACAATAATAAAAATGACCGCCGACAAACAATTAAAATAGACCTCAAGTCAGAAAAGTTGATTTTTAAGTGTGGGTTTTACAAGTATAAATGGCAATAGGGATGACTATACTGATTTTAATGCATTATTTCTTTTTAAAATTCAAACAATTACGGTTAATAGCATTCCTCGAGGAACATGTTGCCCCACAAAATTCACGATTGCTGCCTTCGCATATTCTTTGTTTTAGTAGCAACACACAAAAGAGCAGCTTTTAAGACAATGTGTCCGATAAGGTGACTCAAAGCAGCCAGGCATATTTAGGTTTTATCACCCATAGTTAGACTTTATCACCAAAGTAATTTAACGAAGTCGCAGGTCCCGTCAATTCATTGTGCGAACACCGCCATTTTGTTTGCTTTGCGTGACATCGCGTGACCTCGCGAAGCTGACGTGATTGAGTTCAGCGACGAGTAGAGTGTGCTGTATAGCAATCTGACAGGTACCCTGTATGTCACCTGACAGAGATACGCGAGGAAATTACATTAATGTAATTTCGATTATTAATCATAGTTCTCTTCTGGCTAGTTCTAGTTCTCTTCCAGCATATCAGAATGCAAGACGTTAAACCTTAAAGTGTTAAACTCCACAAGTAGCCCCTCAAACCCATGGCATGTTTGTTTTAACCCTGGCTCATTGTAAGCCCCATCTATTAACGTTAGGAGTCGGCTCAATGCCGTCGAGATGAAGAAAACTGTGATTTTGACGTCATTTTACCCACAACAAATTGCGCACTAGCTCCGAGATTATGAAGCGTTTTGAGTTGGCCTACTCTTTCAGACTAAACCTCAATTTTGTATATGGAGATTTATGAGATTTCATGGTTGAGTATTAAATCGTAGTCAAAAAAGGTTTCGGTATCTCGGAGAGTGATCTCTTGGTGCTCTGAAGGTAATATTTGAAGCAACACCGGTATTTTTTTGGCAAATGTATAACTCAAAAAGTAGTATAGTGTTTAGAACTGTGCTATTTTAGGGTTACTTGTCACTATTAAGACAGAGACATTTGATTAAAGTGAAACGTAAGCATGTTATCTTTTGTTGAAAAGTAGGGTGTACTTCACGAAAAACCATAATGCAGAACATTTTTGCGAAAAATGTTCGAAATAGTAAAGGACACTGTAAGGTATCTTGTTGGAAAATGTGTATTAACATTTTATTTTGTCAACAGTTCAACAATTTAACGATAATTGCATGCATTGCACTCAATAATGGGTATAATCGCTTCAGCTCCAAAACAGTTGTCACATTGATGACACCATCGTTTTGAAGAAAGCCATCGGGATATTGATAAAAGTAATATGCTTTATGAAATTATTCTCAAAACAGTATTATTTAAAGTGCCTTTAAATAATGTATACAGTGAGAGCATATTCAGTGTTGCGTTAAATTTTTCCTTCAGTATATACGGTAGCCTTATATTACAACCATACCAATGGTGTAGTCTATGGGGGGAGGTCGTCCTGCTTTGCTTATAGTTGGATTACACGGTCACGACAACTGTGTCTATTGGACTTGGGAAGATTTATCCATGGAGATGAAGATTCTGTACTGCATTGTCGTTCAGCGTGCACATGGAACTGTCCCCGACTCGCCAAAATAGCATGCTCCTGTCGGGATACGATCTAGGAACTCCTGGTTTTGCAGTCAAATATGTAACCATTGTTCTATGGTCTGCCCTCGCGAACAGCAGGGAAGAAGAAAGGAAGGTGCGCCGTATGGATATTTATTTAAGGAGGGACACAGGGTGGGGGAGAGAGGGTGATGTTTGCTATGAACAAGGGAGAGAAATGCATGCAGAATCTGCAATTGGTAGTATACCCTAAAACATTCGTGTTTGACTAATACTGTTCGTATTATTAGTAAGTATAACGTTAAAAAAATGGCATATAAATTTAAAGACTTAGCTGTCAGCATGTATTGCATTTTTAAAATGTAACACACACACACACACACACAAACACACACAAACACACATAGATACACACACACACAAACACACACATAGATGCACACACACACACAAACACACACATAGATACACACACAAATACACACATATATACACACACATACACACACTCACACACACATAGATACACACACATAGATACACACACACGCAAACACATATAGATATACACACACACAAACACACACATAGATACACACACATAGATACACACACACACACATAGATACACACACACAAACACACACATAGATACACACACACAAACACACACATATATACACACATACACATACACACACACACTCACACACACACACAAACACACACACATACACAAACACACACATAGATACACACATACACATACACATACACACACACAATTACACACACACAAACACACACACACACATACATATTAAGTGTCGCATTTTGTACGGCAATCAGATAGTGTACGATCAATCCTTCAGTCAGCATCTCGAGGATGGTTTGCCTTAGGACGAACAGTGTCCTTCTTGTGATGAATTATTGACACTATTTAATCTGCGGTTAGACATTCGTACCTCAGAAACTATACTTACGTCATGATCTATACTTCAGACAGTTGATGACACTCCTGTACGAAACGGCCTACAGTATTAAGTATATTTATCTCCAACCTTAACCATAGACGGAGGTTGGTGTTATGGCTACCTTAGATTTACGACGTTTCAAACATAAGTACCGCCACCATCCCCCTTGGTTCACCCGTACGTACTGTGACAGAGGCGAGGACGTCTGAACATTGAGGTTAATCTCCGGTATCTATTGTATTGACACCGACAGACGGAGAGGACACCGTGAGAATATTTGCCTCGGAGTGCTTCAGTTTGCTGTTCTCGTTTGCCTGTAATGTGAGTCTGGTGTAGGACTTCGTGATGGACTAGCTACATGGAATGTATTGCTGTGGGTGTACCGAGTATACTAGATGTATGTCATTTAGACACTGCATGCGTTTAACCCTCACCCCGCTACCTGGGGACTTTGTGGCCCGTTGTCCCATTCAAACTCTACGTATGTATAATAAGGTAGCAGGTTGAGGGTTAAATTAACTCCGCACGTGTTATACTAGTATTTATAGGGAGGCATTCTTTGTAGGATATTCGCCTTGACTTACTTTAATGTATTGATAAACGGTGGCATTAAACAGAACCTCGTAAACGTAGCATTGCTCATCTGGAATCATCATGTGTATATGTGCAAGAACATCATAGAAAATAATAATTATAGAATTGTAATATCGGTAGACTTTCCATAGTCTCGGATGGTGAAAGTAAATAGTTTAAATATAAATTATATCGATTGCTTATTATATCTTGTTCTCCAGTAATCTAGACTTGCTTTATCTGCTCTATGGTGATATTTTGAATAGGAGTATTTGGGTGAGAACAAGGTGTGACACCGATTATTATATCGGGGACGTTACTTGTTACGAGGAAGAGCAGTGCGTGGTGTATATGTGCACACGTGTGTGTGTGTGTGTGTGTGTGTGTGTGTGTGCGCGCGCGTGTGTCTGTGGTGTGTGTATAATGTGTGATGTGTGTGTGTGTGTATGGGGGGGGGGGGGTCATACTAGTTGGTATCAGACTAGGTGAGTGAGCAACTAAATCCGTGTGTTAGTGAGTGAGTTGGTTTTATTATTAATGATTACATGTGCAATACAAATTAATATTGCATAAAATATTGTGAAATTCAATTGTCCTTGTATGTGTATTAAAACATATAGGAGAAACTAACGTAATTACTTCGACTACAGCTATGGAAGATGGAAGATACCTATTGTATTGTATTAATTAATGGCATATCGTTGTTAACCAGCTTAGAATCGTATTGGAAATAATTATTTTGGACAACTTGAAGAGTAGAGTAAGCAACGACAAAGTCAGGAGGAGTTACTTCCCCTTCACTTTTCTATTACTAATATTTAGAATAAGATGCTTAAAGAATAAGATTCTCTTTGCTGGAACTATATTAATTTTAGTTCCATGTTGCAAGGACGTGTACAAGTCACAGTACTTGAAGTATCTGTGTAAAATGAACGGCAGTAGGCCTAATAGCACAGTTTCGTAAGCCTGTTAGCAATTTCTTTATTTGTTGTAAGTAATTCGTATTTTTAGAGTTTACTGGGAGAGAGAACATTACGTTTTTCTGCTTGATTAGTATCAACATACCTGGCCAAATTCATATAACATTTTTTTTTATGAACCAAATACCTGAATGTATTCTAAAACGATTGAAGCATACGTAAAATATATTATTCAATATACGTGATGGATATCTACTGTGTAATAACCATTCCATAATCAACAGTGTTGATTACGTCTTTTTGTGTTTCTAGTGCTTATGTGAAATGTACACGATTTGACTGCTAGTTCGCCATCTCGATAAAGCTGTTTGTCAGCAGTTGTCAATGGTTTATTACATTAAAATGATTATATTGAATAATTAGAATAACCCACTCGATACGAGTGGTTACCGAAAATATGTCTCTCGTGAAATTAATGTTTTTCTAAGTGTCTGGTCTAGTACATATTATCATATATGTTCTGTGTCATGTTCTGAGTCATAACTTTCTCTTCCGACAATGCTACTGTTCAGTACACACACACACACACACACACACACACACACACTATTTCCTGAAAGAAATTCTCATCTTCTATTTTCATCCTTTTTGTGATGTTGCGCGTAAAGCATGAATAACAGAGCTATGCAAAACAATATAGATCTTGTTGGTTACAAATAAATAGTAAATAGTCTTGCTAGGCATCGAATTTTGAATAAACTGTTTCACGTGCACTGTTAGAATACAATATTTAGCTTTGAATTTCCGGCAAGACTATTTAATATTTATGTTTAACAACCAGAAGAGAGAACGTGCATTGAGAACTTCCGTCTACAGAACTAGGATGATTCATTGCTGTTCTTCGTTCATGGTTATCAAGAGATGCGATATAATTCAGGGGTATTTATAGTAAGAACTTCGCCCACTGGGAGCATGAAGTAGTACCATTAGGATAACTACAGAGCTTGAAAATAAAATAGATATTGACATTTAATATTTCAGTCTATTGTTGTGGGAGCATCAAGTGTCCTTCCTTGTTATATATTAGATTGCTAGGCGGGGTTGACCTAGACCTATTTTTTATTATTATTATTATTATTTATTATTATTATTATTATTATTATTGTTAAATAAATGACTTTCTTATTAGATCTATATAGATTTTAGAAAAATATGTATTGTTTACTATTCTATCACCGAACCCATGTGGATGTGAGCGCTGTCGCGAGATGGCTAGTATACGTACCATTATCAGACCCCGAGATTACGAAACAAATTTAGTACGATTTAATGCTCAAGCTCAAATTCTATATGAGGATTTGTGAACAAAACCTTGAGTTGAGCATGAGTTAGTACCCAACATTATTTCGTAATCTCAGGGCCTGATATGGAATCCCGACAAGAATGCCACAATAATGCACTCGTATATAGGAACATCTGTAGAAACGAAATGCCGTTACATTTTTGTACATTACGTAAACAAAGACGTTATTTACAGACGGTTCCGAAAAGCCACCCGTGTCTGTTTCCATAACCAACTGGCAGTACGGCTTTTCCAAGTGTACAACATTCAGTCCAAGACAACGAAGACGGGTTATTGATAATGTAAGTTTACATAGAATGTTCAACAACATCTCAGTGATACGGCAGGATTATTGAGCCACCGCTTATACAAATAAACCAATTGTTGCACATTGTGCATAGATATATATGGAACTGTTATCCGCTCAGAATAACTTGCCACATCAACTGCACGCATAAATTTGAATACCAAACTCTGTTGATCTAAAGGGTGTATTAGATCTGGCAACGCTATTGGATAAATGCACCTCCTTTAGATCGCATGCAATGTTCTGGCGCAGATTTCGCACGCTGGAGACCAATAGTAGAAGTCAGTTTTTGCAGACCTCGTTCCTCATTCGCAGGCACGATTAATTTACTAGGCGAGTTCGTGGTGTCGCCAACGGTCACCGCCGTAGTGGTGGGTCCTTTTACTCTGTGTATGCTCATGGCCGTGTTCATCCTAGGCAGATACCTCGACGGGGCAATTGCATCAAACCGTCTGCTTCCGCCGGATGTGACGTCAAGCGAATCCATCATATCCTGCCTTCTGGCGCCTGTGGATATGTGCTCCAGCACGGCGGATATGCTCCGTACTTTGTGCATCCGCTCGTAGACTTTAGCACTCAGCACGATATTCCGTCCATGTTTCGCGCCTTTCTTCGGGTAAAGAGTGGCGGCGCGGCCGTCTACGGTTATAACAGGGGCGATAACTGTTTGGTTTCTCATAGAAATCGTTTTCAGGTCCATAGGCAGCACTAAGCGCGGATCCACTGCCATTTCCTTCAGTTCGATATTACCCGAACGATCTAAACCCTTGGCTGTTCTGACGTTGATGCGTATGAAATCATTGAGGAGGTTTTCCTTCTCCTTCCAAACCCTCCCCAGCATCTTTCGCTTCATGGCATCTATCCGAGATTCTTCGTGCTTCTGCTGGATAGTATACCGTTTGTTGGTGGACACGGCGCTGAAATACTTGACACCAGGCAGCGACATCGTGTATTGCAAATATATCTCACTCACAGTCTTTTAGTAACGCGTTTCAATAATACCTTACGGTATACGCATGCGCCATCTTCAACGACAGTATCAGAATACGAGGTCATCAGGATTCCCGCTATTCAACATACACAATATATAGTAACACTACCTTCAGGAATCGCCGCCAAAGGTTACCATCTGACGACGATACAATTCAACTTGGTTCGTGTTCACTTCCTGCAACACCGGAACTCTTAGCATCCATTGTACTACGTTAAACTTCTTGTAGAATCGCCCACATGTCCGTCTGCTAAATACAGTCGAAATGACAAATCCATGAATACATTTTAGATGATAAAGTTCGCATTAAACAGTATCCTGATGTCACCTAGCCTTCACCTCAAGGCTTCAATAATATTTGGCTTGATTTGCAGTAGCCGTCGACATGGACTACACCTGACACTGTAGACACTGAAGGCAGCTGTACAATGGCAGGCATATAGGTATGCGTTACCTCGCCAATTTTTCCATACAGTTCCTTGCATAATCCATCCTAGGTGATCTGGATAACCGGATTTCACCAGCTTTATGGATCAAGAACCTGGCAGACGTACTGTGTTTGTTTGCTGGCCCGGAACAAACTAGTAGTGTGTAGGTATTTATGTGATTTAAGTACAATTCCGGTCAGGTCTGATTGTCCCATGGTTAGACATTTAGATAGACCCCAAATCAGAGAGAGAGAGAGAGAGAGAGAGAGTATGCCTTCATTAAGTTCGTCACGGGTATTATGTAGTGTATAATAGCGTGTCGAGCCATCATGAGTCATTATCTTTGCGTAACCCTATAGACTGGCATGAAATGCATTGACACCCCCCTGTATCGTAGATTATTTTGGTAAATACTTCATAGAATGACCACCCAAAAAAATCATTTTGTATGCCCTAACCAAAGGTTTTTTTTAATTAATATTTGTGCACCATTAATAAACAAAAATCTGTTTATATAGCGATCACTAAATATTTGGAGTAAGTATTGTTTTATGCAGAGGGGCGACGTCCGAAAGACTGAACGGGCAAACAGGCTTCTTTGTGGGTGTGTAAACAAAAGAATCAGCGCATGAAAATTGAGCCTTTTTGCCTGTTCTTTCTTTCGAACATCGTCCCTACTATGCATGTAATAATACCTATTCAAAATATTTAGTTATATAAACAAAAAAAATGTTATTAATGGTGCAAACATTTTCATTTTTCATTTAATTTTGGTTAGGGCATACAAAATAAAAAGTTGATTTTTTTTTTTATTATTGTCGTTCCACGTCGCCCCTCTGCATAAAATAATACTTACTCAAAATATTTAGTGTTCGCTATATAAACAGATTTTTTGTTATTAATGGTGCAAAAATATTAATTAGAAAATATATTTGGTTATGGCATACCAAATTATTTAGTTTGTTTGTCATTCCATGAAGTATATACCGAGATAATCTACGAAATAGGGGTGTCAATGCATTTCATGCCATACTATAATAGGTATAATAATGCCAGCACAGACACACATGCTATTTGGGTATACTATCCTGACTGAGTAATATAGCTAAGCATGCTGGAATAATCCTAGGATTATCTACATGTAGGCCTACATACAATGTAGTCTGTTTAACCTTATAACTATGACCATATAGTATAATTAAAAGCATAATCAGTGTGTGCGCATGTGCAATTTACTAACATAAAAGAACAGTACGTGTTCAAGACCTTTAGGATATTCGATTTTGAATTGAATTATACATACATGTAGGCCCTATTATACATACATGTAGGCCCTATTATACATACATGTAGGCCCTGTTATACATACATGTAGGCCCTATTATACATACATGTAGGCCCTGTTATACATACA
>JAUTBT010028941.1:0-19252 GCA_032361225.1 Lepetodrilus schrolli
GATGTAAACCAAGTTGTTTTGGATTACTAACATAACAAAGAGGTAAATCCACTGAAACATTGTAGGAATATGTACATGTTAATTTTGGCCAGGACATGCTACACTAACTAGTAATATGAAATATATGTAGTAAAAACTAGAAGAAATAGAAGAAAAATAATAGAAACAAAATCCCAAAGAAAATAGAAGAAAAAAAAGACGAAAAAAAAGACGAAAAAAACATGCACATGGTTATGAAACACAAATTTTGCCCTCAAATCGCAATGCAAAATTTCAGTTGAGTATGAAATCGTACTAATGAAAAGTTTTTGTAACATTGGGCACAGAACTTTAAAAACAAATATCTTATTCAAGTCAGAAATATTAGTGTGCAACAATGTTTTTAAACGAAAGAAATTTAGCTCATCCTAGAAACACAGAGACATCCAATCCAATCATGGAACTAAAAGTCATACTGTGAATACATCTCAAACTATAACAATTTGTTGTGTTAAAATTGCTTTTTTCCATTATAGTGTTGTGGCTGGTGACATGCCAAACATGAAAAATAACATGGACAATAGAATAGGAAATTGTTCTCTATTTATTTCTACAGGAATCAACCTGCAATCGCCCAGCTGGTTACACCGAAGGTCGCAATTATGTTAACGATAAAAGCCCTAAACAAACAGCATAGTTAAAACTTCCTGAAGGCATCAATCACGTGTCAGCCTCGTATCTCACCCAGAAAGAGATGACAATAAGAAAAGTCATCCCCCATTATTACAGATGATATTCTGACGAATCCAATAAAGAATATTTCCATATTTTCTTCATCTATTTGGGAAATTGGGCAGGACATCAATGCTGAGATGCTTCAATGTTGTCCGAGAGCGGTCTGGTGTCATTGACACGACTATTTGAACTGGACGGTGATCAGATTAACCCCAGATGCCCCCAATATTCTGACCTTTGTAGGTATTTATTTGCGAACAATTCCTGCGCTTCTTCAATTCATCGTGAAGAGGCCACCAGCCAGTCTCCATAGTTCCATGTGTGGAATTGTCAACAACAAAAAGCAATAAGCGATCTGGACAATGAAGTTAATAAAGCCAGCTTGTATGTAAACTCTAGACAGAAATACGACCGGGTGATATTCATTTGTCTGGTTGAGAAGAAAGTCCACACAGTCACACTCACACACACACACCAAAATCGCCACTCGTTCTGATTAATGGCTATCCATGACTGCCGGCCGACAGTGATAAAGAACCCTATTGAAATGCCCTTGGCAAAAGAACAAAAAACTTGAGTTTTAATCGTTGTTAAGTTTTGCCAGTTCATCTAGCAGCGCGTGCCGTTTTTCACGCTTTGAAAAGCCTGACATGTCTTTTGTTGTTCCGAGAGTTGTAGTGACCAGGGACAAATCAAAGAGGACAACTGCCCCCCCCCCTGCCCACCCTCCCCCTTTCACTGTCCCAGCAACTGGCCGTCACTGATAAGGGTATTCACTGAGCTATTAAGATGGGTAACACGGCCATCAAGATCTGATTGTCAAGAGGCCAGGTCCGAATGCTTCATTTCATGCCCTCTCAATTCAATCCCATTGAACCTCTGACAAGCTCGGCGATGCTCATCAAATAAAAAACTAAAATGAAACTCATTAGGAAATCTGACTGGCAGATGCTGATAAGGCTTTTTTTCTCTTTCTCACTCCAGATCACCAATTGCTAGTAATCAACCATGGACAAAAGGTGTACATGCTGACTGGAGGCCGTATTTATTGATATTATCACTTGTGCCCTGCCTGACAATGGCGCCCGACTCCCGGACCCCAGCCCAGAGTCCTACATAAACATACATGCACGTGTCAGTGCTGAGCAAGCCTCACCTTGAGTCGCTGTGACACTGGGTCGAAGATGAGCTTGATGCCGTCTTGTGACAAATTCAACACCAGATCCATCTGAAGAGGGTTCTGAGGACAGAGGAATTAGTCATGTGTCGGTGATGGATCGGCAAAAGAAAACGTGACGGTCGAAACAATAACAATCAACATTTACAAGTCAAATAGTGAATTAAGTCAATTCATATAATTCACAAGCTGTTCACGGTTAATTTGTAATGCGGTACTGCTCAAATTAATTTTGGGAAAATACTTGTTCCTATTTTCTTTTTCAAATATATTGTATTGCTTGAAAGACTGACTAAATATTACACTACATTTACACTGGATTGATGTAACTAATGAAAGTACATTTGGACAGATGACTAAAATTATGTAAAATATTACCACAATATAATACTCTTAAAGGCATACAATCACATATATACCTGAAAGTATGTACATTTGATTTGTCATATGTTATTTTATTCTTGTAAAAATATGAAAAATATGAAAATATTGAAAACCAGTCGACATGCAGAAAATGTAGCTTGTTGCCCAATATACTTGTGTAGAAAAATCAAATGTACATACTTTCATTTAAAATATGTTTGACCATGAAACAATAATGTTAACAAATCATGATTGTAGACCTGGTGTGCTATTAATTGACACATGAGTGATAGCTTATCACAAAAAAGGTATGATAACCATAATACATACAAGAATGAAAGGCCTAACCACATACGGTTAATGATGAATACTAAGGCCATAGTTACTGTATTTGAATCCCTGGTTTACAGATATTTCTGTGATAAGTTTAGCTTGTGTGGTCAAACATAAAAATAAATATAATTTGATATTTTAGCCAATCAGTCGGATCCAAGATAAAAATAATAATAATGGGAGATTACAAATGGTTGGTTGAGAGAAAATACATATAATAGATCAATATAATTGTCAACAGTTGTTATACATGCCAATATACATACATACATTGTTCAAATTTAAATGCACAATTATTATTTTCAAAGTACTGTTTGCCAATAGCAGTAGTTGTTATAAATTAGACATTTATAATGGTATACATATGGTATTTAGTAACAAATCAAATTGGCTTTGACTTTGTGTCAACCATTGCCTGCCACTCTTTGTTCATGTTCAATTATGGGTTATACAATTTTTTCCTTTTAAGATAACATTGTTGCAAGTAAATTTGTTGACAATGCATCAAACAATATGCCGATTTCTTCTTTACTTCAAAGTGATGTAATGTAAGATATAATTCATTGTTAGCCTAAATATATTCTAAGACAATACAGGTAGTTCAAAGTACTGTACATGTCAAGACATGACATGATCCAAATCCTACAACATTTGACCTACTTTTAATCTGAAGTAGCTATGTGGTACAACCATCATTACTATAACCATACCATGAAAATAAATTTATCATCTTTGTGAGAAAGAAATGTAGAAGTTTCTGCAGGAATGTGCTTGATGTTAAAACAGAAGTTAGGATAGAAAATAATATCTTTATATTTTCAAGTATAAATAATAACAATTAATAATATTAGTAATAATAATAATATTAATAATAATAATAATAATAATAATAATAATAAATTGTATTTATATTACGCCAATATCCATGTGCAAGTGAGTGATTATGGAGTTTAACGTCGCTGCAGGAATCTTTCACACATTTGTGACGATGATTGAAAGCATGCTCATAACGCTACATTGTCTAACAACAATTTGCCTATTTTCCATTAATAGCTTTAGTTATTAGTAGTTATTTAGGTTTCGTTAAATTTAAACTGCAAGAACTGTGTGCATCTTGTCTGTATATGGAGATGCTCACAAGCAATCATTCTTACCTCTAGCAATTAGCCATTGACAAGACATAAATACATGCGTCATTGACTAGGGCAATTCTAGTGAAAAATCAATAAATATGCTAGCATCATAAAGAAAGTGCAGAGGTGCCATAATGCTGTGTAAATATGACTAAATGACGTAACGGCACGGCAGTGCTAAGATGACGTAATCTGAGAACAGCTGTAACACGGCGCCACGCTCGTGCACGACTCGTAACGTAATCACTGACACAGTGCTGAGATGATATAAACGTCCACCACCCACATGGGAAATCTATACTGAGATAAACCTGCTGTGAGGATGCTATATCTTGCTACATCACCTTCGTCACATCGATTCTTCCTTGGTTGTTCTGATGAATATTTGAAAAACATTGCACCAAAACTTTTATGGGCAATTCCACTTGAGACAATGAAAAAGTATAAATATTTCTTAGTGAAACTTTTGTGTGTGTTTTCTTTTGGCTTTATTACTCGAGAGTATCGAGGAATCAACTAGGAAATCCTTCTGCCTAATAATAAAGTCACCAAATTAATTCAATACACAAGTTTGGGCAGCTCAGGTAGCTTTACAAAAATTTGACAAGCATTTAAAATGAATATTTCTGGCTCAGAATGTAATAGGAACAGTAAGTCTTTTCTGGGTCATTTCCGGTGACAGGCTACTGGCGACACCAAACTGGAGATATAGCATTAGATACTTGCTAATAAAGGTTATGTTTAATGAAAATCGATATGGCATGTCTTTGATAATTCCAATGAACATGAAAATATTTGTAGACCATATTTCATGAACATTCTAGCGCAAAACATTTTGTTAAGCAACTTTTGTTAACAAATCCCCATACAAAATTTGAGTTTGAGCATGAAATCATACTCAAACAGGGCTCAATTTAGTGACCTAATTTTGCATTTGGTGACCTAATTTTGCATTTGGTGACCAGTATTTCACTTATGTTAAGTGTTTCTGGATCTGCAGGAGCCAAATGGCTCCTTGTAATTTTTTGTAATTTTAAGGCCTGTCAAAAGTTTTCATAATCTCAGGGCCAGGTTGATGTTATTACATATTACAATACAATGGCCTGTACCACTGACCTGGTCACTGTACCACACTTGGATGCCCTTGATGATGCGGTCCTGTCTCTTGAGAATGTTCACTGCCTGATAGAAGGGCATGCCTGTGGAAGACATCGCAAAGCATGGATCACATGACTGTAAAATAGGGCTTTCACGATTCACCGAAGTTCTTGTCTAACATCGCGATACACTTGTCCTCGAGTCGATTCCTAATTCTATTGTAGATCGATTAAAAAACACAGGTTCACATCAATGCATTTATTTTCTTATATTAAACACACAAAAAAACAAAATATTAAATCCATATATGTAGTCTCGTCAACTTTTCAGATCACGTTGCCCCAAAACGACCATCCTAATAGGGATGCTGTTATTGAAATTCTATTTCAGTATTTTGAGAAGAGTAGTCTTCTGTTTTTATTTATTATGTTTTGTTCCCCAAGATTGTTATTTCTTCATTATAGTGTTCATATTTTCACTTTTATTCTTCATGAATTGTATTGAACAACAAAAAAATACCCTACACATGCTCACAGCTCTACATTTAATTTTATTACTCAAAAGCATTTCCAAAGTTTTCATAAAACTAGTATTGCGATATGCATCGTATCTTGAGCCTAGTATAGCGATATGCATTGTATCATGAGGTAGGCGTATCGTGGCACTCCTACTGTAAAAGTTCTTGCACACCAAACATGAGTCAATACTAGAGAATATCATACTTTCGACTTGAATAACTGTTTTCATGAATGATCGACAGGGAAACGTGGGAAAAGGCATTTCAAAAAGTAAACTTTCACAGTGGTTTTATTTTAATTTAACCGTTTTCATGCTGGAGGCAACCAGAGATGCCTGATACAACTAGCGATTATGATTAATTAACAGTTAGGAGGGGCAATTGCTCCTGGAATTTCAGAAAAGTATATTTTTATGTGTTTTTATGTACATGCACACTAATAATGATTTAAATTTCTATATTTCATTATTTATTTAGGAATATCAATAGGGTATAAACCTCTGAAATTATTCTTACGATCATCATTGGTATAGTCTTTGACTGGCGTGACCGGACACTGGTATTCACTTATATTTAGTCATGTCACCCTATATGCTTTGTGTTGATTGCAAGACACTTCTGTATTTTACAAAATGAATTCAATAAGTAGTAAGCATACACTACTACTATTTGTCAGTGATTTCACAGCAGTATGTTTCAGTTGAGAACACCTCATTTTGTGGTTGTAAACACAATGTATGAACGTTTGATGTGTAATATCCATATATGGTATGTAAAGTCTGTGAAAAATGGCATGATTCAGTGGATGCATTACGAAATAAATAAAAGATATAATTTGTTTAAAATGTCATTATTTTTATCACGTTGTTGTGACAGACATTTAATGCATATGTTTAAGTTATTAGGTTGAAATAAGGCATAATACCATAGCCTTTTAGGGTACTGATGTTTTTTTAATGCTTCCCTTCACACCTGTCATAAAATAAATGGATGTATTGCATTCTGAGCATCCAAAATCTTAAGGGTCCTTACACACCAGAGGCAATAAGTTTCTATCTCTATTTCATTAGTATATGGCAGCCTGAGGTGGATGGTCATACTAAAGCAAACTACATCTTCCTCCATCCGAATTTCAGATCCCATATACACACATGTACTGTCATGTCTGGAATGTAACCATTGCGTCATCTTTTGTACTGTTATTATTTGGGGGATACTAAGTAAACATTTCGGTCACTTGTTCAACATGCTACATGTAACTATTATTCAGAAGACCAAGGAAATAGAGTTTATTAAACTTGCCTAACCATAAAATGCATTTTATCTCACAAACCTCTGGGTCACATTGTCAATATTTGTTAACAACTAAGAACATTTTAGATTTTTTCAATGCTTTTTTCAAAGATATTATTTGCTCACCCATACTTGATAAATGTCATAAATACAGCTCCTGTTATGAAGGAAAATGGTCATATTTATAAGAAATGATATGTAAAAATGTTGGAGCTTATTCACTGTTTCATGTTTGGTGTATTTTCTAGGATTCATATGTCTCCAAACTGCTGCTGGTTTTCATGTTATGCTCTCACATACTAAATGGCATGCATGATATGGTATTTTAACAATTTAAATTTTAAACCCTCATATGTCACACTTTTGGACCATTTCTTTTAACTTGCCCATACAGTACTTTGCCATTGTTTCTTTCAGAGAAACAAACCCTAACATTTCTATTTCAAATTTCTGTTTAGAACTTGAAGCAATGGTACAATTATTGTAAAGCCAATCAATTAGCAGGTTAGAGAGTCAATAATTATTGGATGCACATGCATTTATGAAGCAGTATGAAGCATTGCCCTATTAATCCATAACCAAATTTCGAAGTAGAAAAGTCATACTAAAGAAAAGTAAATTTACAAATGGACATTTATCTAAATTTAGGAGCATAAAATCAACAATATATATTTAAAGAAATGAGAACATCATATTATATTAGAATGTACAAATACTATATTTACCCAAATAGTGCAGGATATTGCATTTCGGAGCAGTTTGATGTGATGATATTATGCCACAAACAGTGATGAAATGTGCTCCAAAATGTTTTATAGTTAAATCGGTTCTTATCCTGTTTGTTGAGCGTTTGTGAAGCGGTTCTTCCAAAAATGGAAGAATTCTGGACAAATATTTGCACGTGCATGTGATAAACAATGACGCCCATTCATTGATAAAATATTTTAGAAAAAATGTTGTGTAGTATCATCACTTCTTTGTGTTTTCTATTAATGCAAGATTCTGCTATGAATTCACTAACCACAAACTTTGGGTGGATCAAACACGAATGAGTGATTGATGGAGACATGCAGCTCATATTGATGAATTGTTGATGTATATTTTTTAATTGGGGTTAAGAACCGCTTTAAAGATTCTTTCACTTATATCACGGCTTGTCAGTTTATGGCAGGAGGAAACCTGCAACACTGGCTGGTACTGAGACAAAGGATGATAACTGCATTGCCACGCTATACTCAGCGCATCCTAATGGTAAATTTTGCGAACATTGATGCAGGGCTCCTGGGGTGGGACTTGAACCTGGCAACTTTGGCTCCAAAGTCCAATGTTCTACCATTGCGTTACTTGTTGATATATTTGGATAGATGAAATTATTATATTATTTACATTACCTGGTATGACATATAAAATTGTTTTACATGCAACAGACACCAAGCAATATCACAAGGTTGATGCCCTTGCTGAGCTCAAGAGGCATATTTTAATATAAGGAAAGTGAGATTTAAAAAAAAATATATTATTGCTTTTTAATATTAGTGCCATTCATAGATATGGTATGCAACGTGTCAGTTTACACTGGTTTATGGCCAGAGGAAACCTGCAACACCTGTAGAGCATAGTCTCAAGCATTGGCCGTTTACTGACGAGTCAATAATTTGAGTGAAAACCCATCTTGTATACCACTTACAAATGTAACTTCCGAGTGCATTGGTGCAATGTCCCAGGTCCACGAAGATGTGAAATTGGACATGTTTTACTTAGAAGTCTGGTACTCTTCCACTGTGCTATTACTTGCCAGTACCACAAAAATACCTCCACTGTGTTATTACTTGCCAGTACCACAAAAATACCTTCAAATTTTGAAAGGAAGGTCCATAGAAATAGATCAATTATTGATTTACTAAAATGTAACAGCTTTAGTTTTCAGAAACAAATTAATATTCATCAGGCAGGAAGGACCCATGTTGGAGAAATATGTACCTTTTGACATGTTTGATACAGATTATTTTTAAGGAGATACAGAATAATATACATGCCATATCACTATCACAGATCATAATGTCATACATCATTGAAAATAGTTCCTACATTAGTCACTGGCAAGTCATGGAAATCACATATAAATCTAGTAATACTGAGACATATTTATCCAGCTGTTGCTCTAGACATGTAATCAAATAGTACTTTTAGTAATAGATAATGTCAAACAAAATTCATTGATTATTCATCATGTTAATTTAAGAAATATTACTGATAATATTGCAGAAATACAATATATGCCATATTTACCGTTAACATACATATGTACTAGAGTGGATATTAATGTGTTTATTGACACAAAATGTGTGACCCTTCGTTTTTGTTTCGATAGATCAGCTGACTGACCCACTAGTCAGCTCGTTGTTTACATCCAAACATCGAATACTGCGCGTTAATTTGATGTGAGAAAACGTGACGATGGGCTACTATTCAATCAATATTATCAATCAGGATTCATATTTGCATCAAAATAATACCATTTTGCCATAATAAATACATTAGACTACATTGTATTTGAATCTATTCACGATGACGTTATGTGCATAAATATGTTAGATAAACCAGCTTGACTTACCCAAAACAAACTCCCATTGCTCGTTTCCTAGAGATCTTTCAGGTACAACCTCTAGGTCGAGCATGATTGTTTAGAGTTGGACTGTCAATATAATGTGCATTTATTGTTTGAAAACGGTGAATGAAGCTGATATGATGCTATTTCACCAAGTGTTTACATTCAGCGAAATAATTCAACGCCATTTTGTTTTGATGTAATAGGCGCATGCGCGTGGGGCCACTAACTTCCTGTTGTTCTTCCGCTTATGTGTCGTCTGCTCCAACCTTTGTCTAAAGTTAAGACTAGCCTAGTACGACTTCGTTGTTAATATTGAATAACCATTTAGGCCTCCCTTTGTTTTTATGTGGTATAACTGTTGAAAAACATCTAAACAATGATTTATCAGTAAATTTAATTATGAAGCTAGATCTCTTACATTATTATTATTACATTGTTTATTATTCTTCAAGTTATCTATACGTGTGAGTGTGCTATAGGTTCAAGCGGATATTTAGGAGTAGGATACGTACTATTTGAAAAGCTTTTATACATTTGTATTTTCACCGTCTGTTCTCATGTTTTATTTATATAGTCTACGCACAAATGTATAGTTTATGTTAGTACCAAACATAGGCTACTAAAATAAATTAAGAAATTTCCGAGTCCGGGATAGCTTTATCATGAATATTTTTGTTATTATCTATGGGCTGTAGGCTATACTAGTTCCGCTTTATACTTTATATACCTATTTTATTCCAAATAAAACCATTGATTAATAGGAAATCATACCAAGCTATGAAAAAAAAGTTTACTGTCTAAAATCTTTAGGCTACAAAGTCTCGATTCTCGTTATTTCCCGCGTTTTTTCGCTCTCGGTTAACACCATAATTATGTTATATAATAGTACGACGATGCAGTTCAAACATACACTTATTGAAAACAATTAATGATATTATTCAATGTACAGCAAATATAGACTTTCTATAATACGAGGCCATATGTTATTACGTTAACGTATCTTTCTTAAATGCGGTTCATAGCCTACTTAGTATTAGAAATTCAAGCATTTTAAAAAGAACATACATGTACCTATAAACTACTCAACAAAAGTGAATGTATGTCCTCAAATATTCTTGTGTAGCCTATATACATTTCCATAGCTGCCTGATTGTATCCTACTGTCCTGTTGCCTTTGTTTCTGTTTTGTTATAGGCCTATTACTTACTGATATATATGCACATTTAATATTTATATATACACATTAGCGGATTTAGTAAGTTGGACAACGTTTTTCCAATCCTTTTCTGACGAATAAACTAGGCCGATGTTTAATTCAAATATTTTATTTTTAAAACACACACAAAAACTACATGTAGGCTATATAGGAACATTACAGAACGTCTATTGGTCTCTTGGTGAATACTAGTATCAGAGTTTTATGAAAGGGTATCCACTATCCATTACCAAGATGGTCCATTGGTAGGGACATCCCGATGGCGGCCGGGCAGTGAGCTGGCTCCTGGGTTAGTATGATCGCAAAGCCAATTTCGATTGCAATTTCTATTATTTTCTTTTATAAATCAGGTGATCGTATCGAATGATATGGGGTTGTAGATATATCTGCTTTGTGTGTGATCTATAGGTCTAAACCATCGGCTGTTATGTAATTGTTGGTATTTTTACCATACATGTCGGCATATATAGTGGCACGTTTTGATTTGATTGATTTCAACATATTGTATTGATTCAAATTCAACAAGATTAGACAAAAGTGAAACACGTATCGTAGTCCTCTCCTTATTTACAATTTATAAGAATACATTTAGTGCAAATATATGCAACAATCTGACCAACATGTAGATCTACTCTTTGTATGTACATGAAGGTAAAGTCGTAACTGCATACATGCTGCGGTTTAACATCCGTGTTCCGATATGTATGTTGTGTGTATAGTTCCATGTATAGACATATCCGAATACTCACAACAGTTGAAATTCGTCATGATCATTTACGATTACTACATGAAATCAAGACGCAGCTGACAAGAAAGAACGCGAGTAGCGAGTTGCCTCTACTTGTTGACAAATCAGTCTTGGTCTCCATCTCTTCTGTTAAACGAGAACAGAAGTTTCTGACAGATAATTGAAATATTCATAAGGCCGCTGTTCTCGTATTGAAGTAATGACCGACTGTTTCCATGGCCCATGGGTGACTAATATTGATACTACACGCATAATAAAACTTTCTCAACTGACGAACTCAAAGTAATAATTGACAAGGAAACGTGCGATAGAAAATTACTGCTAAACGATTCAAAGAGGAGGAAGTGCCACGTGAAGGGTTTCTCTTGTTGCGAAACCCTGCATTGGTGGGTGGTGGTTCTTCATATCTATCACAACGCGATATTCATGGTACTGTACACGTGCAGCGCTGAGGCCGGCCCATCTTTAGCCGTCGTCATCGGCCCTCCATGTCCACAGTCTGTCCCGGGACAATACAGCGGACATGCA
Organism: Lepetodrilus schrolli; assembly: GCA_032361225.1. Classification (NCBI taxonomy): domain Eukaryota; kingdom Metazoa; phylum Mollusca; class Gastropoda; order Lepetellida; family Lepetodrilidae; genus Lepetodrilus; species Lepetodrilus schrolli. The sequence continues at coordinate 11,732 of JAUTBT010028941.1, forward strand.
ACCGTCCGCCCCGGATTTACGTCACACAGTTCGACGCTGTCCACGAGAGACGGCCACGACGGCCACCATGCATGCATGAACGTCACGACCATTTACGTGCGATGGATCTCGGCTCGCGATCATTCCCGAGGCGGAACTATAATCTACCCCCAATTGCAAGATCCGGATCAGTTCACCGGTGTTACATTGGCGCTCGAATGAAATTTCTATGATGTATGGACAGCTTCGAATGCGACTGTTATGAAAACTATCCACATAATCATTCAATAGACACACGTTACATCCACGTTCGGCCCCGTCCGTGTATCCAAGGTTATTATTCTATTCATTCCTCACAGCCGCAGGCTGAAACTCGAGTCACTTTGTTTCTTTTCCGATGCTTTACGAAATATATCGATTGTTAGGTATGAGGAAAATGAAATATTATTTATAGTCAAATAATTTTGCGAGAACGGAGGTGAAAGATTATTGCCAGTGTACTACCGCAACAATTACTCCCTACGGCCAAATTGCTCATAAAAATACATTAAATCCCCTGTCGTGCTGATTAATAATTCCCGAACCATTCTCTTGTCCTCGCTGTTACAGAAAAAAATAAGAAGGTGGAATTTCTCCGGACACAAAGGCTAAGGTTGCATGAGGTGTAATTTTACCGTTGTCGTTGAAACACAAAATGTAATTTTTAAAGTGGCTTTGCCATGTGCCAGTGGTGAGATATTAACGGCCTTTGTCAGTGACAACTGATGGGTTTGCGGTATTACGGTAATGCATCGGATTACAAGTACAAATTAGTTTTAATGGAAAACCTTACATTAGGCCAAAATAATATATCGACGACGTGACGTCATATCTCTCTCTCTCTCTCTCTCTCTCTCTCTCTCTCTCTCTCTCTCTTTTAGGAGCACTAGTACTAGTTAAGGGTAGGCTAAATCCTAATTATACTCATGGACAGTCATCATCCATACGCTAAGTATACGCTCTCTATTCAATATCACCTGTCGACTTTATGTGGATTTGTACATGCAGGTGCAGACCTATACTGCAATACATCACGAATTTAGTCAGTCTAATAAACCTCTTCATAGTGCCATACCCGTATAGTTAAACATGATACCGGTGACAGAATACATTATCTGCCGGATATCCTTACTTACAATCGTATGTCATGTACAGCGCAACCGTTAAATATGTTCTCAAATTACTAGCTAGTATATAGTTCTTATAATACTATAGATGATTCTTAATTCTAAAGTGTGTTTAGACATTAGTAGATTCCATAAGACTATATATGCTTCCTAACGGAGAGTGCCCATGTTCTTGCTTGTACAACATTTAGTAGAAATTGGCTAGGCCCCGAGATTACGAAACTTACGATGTCATATATACTCGTGCTCAAAATTTACATGGGGATTTGTGAATAAAACGTTGAGTTGAGCATGAATAGGTAGAATAGTACTCAAGAAAGTTTCGTAATCTCCGGGTATGATCAAAAATTAATATTGGTTCGTTAACGATACTTTCCGTATACTATTTTGAAAATATGTTCACTGTATAGTCCAGTGTCTGCATCCTCAAAAACACGAGCCGATTACCTGCGTTAACATACACATCAAAGATGTATAGTGTATGAAAGAGCAGTTAGCGAGTTTGATTCTCCACTAAATTCGTGTTTGCGCATGTAATACTTTCGATCACAGCAAGTTTATCTGCCGAGATGTGTTGCTCCTTGTACTATATTAACTTGTAACGTCACATGATTACAACCTTCAGCCAAGACATGCACTAGACATAATATGTAGTGCTACATTTACTCTATTATAATTAGAGGCGGGTGTCATATTGATTAATATACCCGGTATTGGAACAATTGTTATCTGTTCTGACTATACATAGTTCCAAGACGGTCAATGCATTTTCGGTTAACACTAAGACAAAGAAGGTTTCTTAGGTCTTTGTTGACCTTGGAAATCACCAGAAAGCGGGAATATTTTATTGCTTTTTAATTACAAGGCAAAACTAAACACAAACATCGAATTCGTATTTGAGTATTGAATACCACCAGGACTTTTCTCTCTTCAAAAAATCGCCGCGACGGTTTCCTGAAATGTAATTACACATACTTGTATTAACGTTTTATTGTTTCACGTGGAATCATGTTAATCGTCCGTCACGTGCAATATCAGCGTGCTCTAAGCATGTAGGCCTACATTATATGCCATTCGATACATCTTTGGCAGTGTTTTAAGCTCATACGCGTATAGACAAAATAATAAACATGTCGTGCTGGTGACAAGGTCAATGCATTTATCCCAGTTGTAACCGCAGTGATACCGGCGAATTAATGTGTGTGGGATGCACGAGGCCATCGAAAGAAATCAGCCTGAACATATCACTGTAATTTAACACAAACATATCATTCTCGCGCATACATGCATCTTATACCAGCGTATGTTTAGTGACCGCGTTTGTAGGAAAACTCGTGGATAATTAGCTGCTCACGTCGGCATCTACGGTCTTCTCACAGTGTGGCACGTGACTTGGTTTGCCCCCATGCAATTCATGCAAAAGACCATAATCTTACATGGCTAATGCCGCTATAAAACATACGATATCAAATTTAAACGGAAATCAACTGCCCTTTGAGCATGATCGACAGTGTCCTGGAAATAAGACATACTAGTATTCATATTTAATGTAAAATGCATTTGTTGAATCTATTAAGTTGCCAACATTTGTTTTTAAAAACATTAATTTATTTCAGTAAATTTCCAATGTTTTTCTAAACTAACCAAAATATTTTTGAAAATCAGGCTTGCGTTTCACGAAACGGTCGTGCCGGTAGTGAGGGCGTAAATCAAGCTCTAGATCACTTCCTGCTATAGTAAAAATATTATGCTCCCCGCGCTTTACGCCCGGACTATTATACGATCCTTTGTGTAACACAGGCCAGAGTTAATGAAAAGGATGAGTTACTTATTTATTCTCAGTTTTACCCCGCTATTCAATGAACGAGTTCTGTTGATGAGAACCCACACCACTGTATAGTATATACTTCAATTTAGTATTATTTAACAAGTAATTTTAAAATCTTGGTTGAAATACCGGTACATGTATTTCTATTGTTTAAATAATCAACTTGTTTAATCATCGAATGTACTTGTGAGTAATATCCAAAATCTATCTTTTAAAATAATACCATAAATTGTTTAAAATATGCAAACTATCCCTGTACATATGTTTGTCATGATCGTGCTATACTAACAAAAGAATCTTGTCATTTACAGAGAAAAGTATACCAGCACCAAGAGCCTGTAATGCCTACAAGCTTATCACCGACATAAAGACTGCAATAGTAGTTAGCAGATTAAGTCGTCGTGCGTGTGTACAGGTAGCAATTTGTGAGTTATTACCCCAGGCAGACTAATCCCATAGACTTCCACACGACTGTATAAACTGTGGTACAGGAGAATACTTCATCTGGCCAACAATGGACGTTTATATACCAGGAGGCGAAGAAGGGTTATGTAGTTGAAAGGTGATGTATTTGAAAAATCGTGGTAACAAACGGAATGATTGAGTTTGAGCCCCCCGTGATGAATAATCTAATGGTCACCAATGTATTCACGGACCAGGAACCGTCTTTGAGTGCTGTGCACAATAGGGGGGAAAACGCGCGTCTGGTCGAAGAAACACTCGTGGCCTTCTGTGTTGGCTAAGCCTATGATGAAACAGCACAAGGTGGTTGGTTCGTGATTACTGCTATCAGGCCTTGGACACTGCTGTCGTCGGTCCCACAGAGGACTTAGTTTAGCTTAGTTTCGTACGCACCTCTCTCGATCGCACACGAAACACGCGTGTGTGTAGCTATTAGTAACCTATACACAAGCATTCAAACGTGTACTACAACACATCTCTCTCCATCGTATACAAACAAATGCGCGCATGTGTGTACGCACTCAAACGTACGCACAACGAACGCTTGACATGTAGACCTGAAAACAAAACCTTTATGGCATTATATACATTATATACATTATTTATAGCTTTATATTCCATCATGAAATATGATTGTATTTGACCCAGTGGAGAAATAGAGTTCAGGGCCCTGTATGAAATTGCGTGAATCTAATTAACCTTAACTCCAACATTAGCAATGGTGTTGTCTATGTGGCCATGGTTGGAGACAAGGCTACCTAAAATTGTACCGTTTCGTAGGGTGTCCGCCGTCTCAGTGGTGTATATGGTTAGAGCGTCGGTCCGGAGTGCGTACGATCGCGGGTCGCGTCATACCGAAAGACGTTAAAATAATGGTACTTGTGGCTCCCCTGATTGGCGCTCAGCATTAACCTCTCCCTGCTGGAGGCAACCGGAGATGTCCTAATCCAGCAAGGAGAGGGTTAAAGAGGTAAAGCAAGGACTGGTCGGCTCGGAATCGGTATACTGTGTCTGAGTTGGGCATGTCTTATTCCAAGTCTATCGTAGACAGAAGAACCAAATGTGATGGCGTCTCACATAGTGTACTAAACCATTTCCTGGATATGATTTCCGCCGAGAATTATATTTATAGTCATTCCTGAATAATGGATAATTCAGTGAAGAAGCTATTAATACGCATTGGTTCCTTATCTAAAAGTGGAATTAAGATACCTGGCCACCGAACGAGATTCGAACACAGTCAGTCAGAGCGATCAAATTATTTCTATAGTTCCATTGATGTTTTACCATTGATGCCAAGGCCGTTCGCATGTATTTTTGATCACCTTTCAATAATCATTACACAAGCTTGAAATGTGAAACCCTCTGTTGAAATATAATAGCTATCGTATGCACCAGAGAAATTAAAATGTTGGAACGTCGTTACGGCGGTTAATTTAAGGCTTCGACTCCGGAGTCGAATAGTCAACACAATAACAAATCAAAATATACTGTTTTGACAAACATGGAAAGGCAATATTTAAAATTCACGTCACCATGCGTTCTGTCCTTGCAGCGTGCATATATGAATTCAACGAACGTTCGCCACGCTAATACACAACGGAATTTAATGCACGAGCGTGTGCACCCACCAGTACATGCGTCATGGTCTAACGACGACGTCATTGGCATTGACTGTAAATTAAGACTGTATGAACAATTTAGCGTGCACCACTAACCGTTCAAAACAATTAAAACACATTTAAATGAAACTTTAACAGGGACAAGGTTCGATCGAAAGCATGGAATTGGAAATATGGCAGAACGAGCGATGGCATAGGTTAAAATAATATGATTTTCACATAATATGATTTTTATTCCATGTGTGAAAAGAATAATTCGTGGAGGGGGATAGTGCACTCCTAAACGAAATAATTAAAATGAACACCTGTTTTCTAGAGGTGTTCCAACCATACAGCAATAGACCAACACTAAGGGATCCCGTGATATTATTTAGATCCGTTCTTGTGTAAGTAATGGAAATCACTTCAGAGAACACTGCCGTTAAAATTAATGAGGTATGCGTGTGCATATATCAAAGAGAATTATGAATTAACATATTGAACACGGTCCCGGGCAAGTTTTGAAAATCTTAAATCATATTTATTTATTTTATAAACAAATCCTATGTACTTGATTTATCGCTTTAGACAGATTTAATTAACTTCCTGAAAGGGTATTCCTAACAAGTAGAGTAATATTATTTATGCAAAAATGAGTTTACACTTGCATTCTATATACATGTAGTATGTATGGTTTTGGTAGTATTGGAGGTCAACCGTTTACAATTATGTAGCAACAGGAAGGTGGCTGAATAAACACGTTAATTAGCCTGTTTTATGTTGTCCGAGAGACATAAATATCGTTGAACGATGTATTTGTTAACAAGGGAACGGCAAGACGCATGGGCTATGGCTGATATAGGCCTACAGGTGATGCCTGTGTATGTAACACAACCTTACTTGCATTGGAAACCGTTCTACACACAGGGTAAAAAAGCTAACACAAACGATTAGGTTTGTAGTCAGACGGGTGATCAATGTCATATACATGTATTCCGACAAAATATTTGATAAAATGAGACAAACGAATGCCATTAATTTACTGATATATGTAACATTCTAGGTAAAATTCAGATCCGAAATTCGATCAGATGTAAGCATATTTCAACAGTTGTACAGATTTCGACACGAGCGTCAAAAAAATATGCTGAAGCGAAAGCAACGATCTGATGTTAATACGCTTGGACATAAACGTACACCCACTGGCAAATAATCCAGGAGAGTTAATCTGTGCCACGATCTCAACAAATTAAATTCGGAATCGGCTGTGTAGGATAACATTGTCGACACTATTGTTAGAGGTTTTCGTGTCAAGATTGCTTTTAATCTTAAACATCGCAATTTAGGTATCCCGGTCGCTGATTCTGATTACAGATGTTCGAAAGCATTGTTGGGTGGAAGAAATTCATTAGGGGTGTATATGTGATGACGCACAGGTGTTCAAAATTGAACACTTCGAAACGTTATAACTCTTACAGCAAACATCTCCGACAAAGATGTTAGTGGAAGTTGTAGATCAGATAAGAGAAGTCGACAGCTACTTTGGAACCCGGAGACAATGCATAATTAAAGATTGTAACGTCGCTACTCAAGACGCAATGTTTCTATGGGGGTCGTGTCCTCCCCCACGCTTTATAAGCGTCTCCCAGGGAGGGGCAACCCCCAATCAGGTGTTAAACAACCTTGTCTTTGCGCCCAAGGTTCAGAACGGAGGTCCCCCTGTATGATATCTGTATTGCTTAAAGGTCCCCATGCATTATTTAATAGGTTTTAATATCATAATGCGGAATGGTATTATGCCCGAAGCGCTTCAAACGCTCAATCCGGGTCTCAGCAAGGGGTCCGATCGGCCATCACGGATTTATTAAGAGAAAAAAACCTCGAATATCTAAGACGCTCTTGACCTTCCGGCAGTCTGGCTACGGTCGGGCAGAAGCAAGTAAAGTTTGAGTTACCGCATGGCTGACGGTGACCAAACTTCACGTAAAGTTGTAATTAAAATTAAAAGGGTAATCCCGCTAAATCTTTAATTGGTCATTTCATAGACTATTCACGTCAGAGTGATTCACGTTCATTAATATGACACAATATAGCCCCCACAGGCTAGGCCTGCGCACGTGCCTCTTGACTGATTGAGGCCCGGTAGGGAGGTTTAGGCCTTTCGTATGGGACCCACTTAAAAAGGTGAATAATTACAGGGCTTAGTGACCTTAAGAAAACGTTGCGTTAACCTTTACTGATTGTCCATTCTTCCAAATGATGGTATACTCAGAAAGACGGTTGCTGTCCCGCGTGCACCAGAAGGACGATATATCCGGCAGGGTCACTTTATATCTCGGCAATCATATACGAAACTAACAATAAACAAATAATAATAATAATAATTATTATTATTATTATTATTATTATTAGTAGTAGTAGTAGTAGTAGTAGTAGTAGTAGTAGTCGTAGTAGTAGTAGTAGTAGTAGTAGTAGTAGTACAAGA
>JAUTBT010028952.1:0-19244 GCA_032361225.1 Lepetodrilus schrolli
CACACACACACACACACACAAACACACACACACACACACACACACACACACACACACACACACACACACACACACACGCACACCGACCTATTATTGGAATGTTATACTGTAGTCACCTTTTAAAGAAATTGATGCATGATATCAATAAAGTCGTCAAATGGACCCCCAACCGCCATTTTCAAGATCGTATTTTTACCCCTTGGTACATACTCATTATAATTGATCCAGATTGAAGGTCGTGTACTTTGATCCGGTTCTATTCAGATCATATTGTCGATTAATTTTGTGAATCGATAATGTTGTAGAGTTTGCCAAGGCAATAGCAAACAGCCCTGTAGTCGCAGACGCCTTTGTCCGGACCAAAGAATACTTATTGATTTTTAAAATAATCCAGAGACACTATTTGTAATAACATTAATATCCGTACACGCAATGCATATGTAGTTTGTTATATACGTTCTTAGCATACTCAACACAATTAATTAATGGTCAGTAGCCTTTTTGGACATAGAAATTTAGCTTTAGGGCCTATATTATTTTAGCAACGAAGAATTTCCAAACGTCTAGATCTACAGACTCCAGGTACTCTTCAAGAACTTGCAGACACATTGGTGAAATAATGGCACCAGATTCATCAAGCTTATTTCTGAAATTTAGTAGAAAACCTATCAACAAAATATTTGCCTGCCCTTAATTTATTTTGTTGAGTGTATTAGGGCGCCTATTAGCTTTGCCCGTGGAAGGAATTACATGTACGTGTTCTCATATGTATGTTTGTTATGTCGACGGAACTTGCCATTCGCAGAGCACTTGTTGAGTTGTCATCCCCCATTCTAGTGATATTAAATGTTGTCATTCTCTTGAAAGTATTTTTTACGTGTTGTTATTTTGACGAGATTATTTGCGCAGTGAAATAAGACTTGTAACTGAAAACCACAGCATCTTCAAAACTTCGCAACACGAATTGCGACTCTTTCAAACACGATGTATGTACATACTGTATGTTCCCATCCTCGCAACAAGGGTACGCAATTCCGTGCGAGGATGTTCCTTGTTCTCTGATTTTCGAGAATAATTTTCTGTTCTGTTCCTAGATCGCATCTTTGGTGCAAAATGTTTTACAAACTCGACGTTTACGAGTTTAAACAGCACTTTGAAATCGTTCAATATATTCAGTGAACAACGATAAAATGGCTGTCAATTCTTAAATGATTGTAGTTGATCGATTACCATAGCTGACGATCTAACAGTAACGCATCAAATAAATACAGCTGTCGCAGCAATGACCTACTAATGTGAATATCTATATTGCGCAAAATCCACGCTCTAAAGCATACCCTACACTACTAACCAGGTAAATGGATCACTGTTCTCTCGTTTTCCTTCTGAACGCCCTGGGGAGTATACAACCCAAGCTGCATTTCAAAGCGCTAGAAGACTTGCCCATATCTTGCTTCCAGGTACCCATTCTCCGCTGGGTGATCGCGACCATGAACGTCTGTGTTCTCTCAAGAAGATTTTCTCCAGGGCACAAATAATTCACTAAGAATGCCAAATATTCACCACAATCGTGTTGTGTAAACCTATGTTAATGCAATAGCTTCAATAATATTTACTTATTACTAATACTTAATGATTTCAAATGAGTCCTCGCTTTTCTCGAATTCTGGTATCGCGCAGCCATGGCTGCTTGTTCCAGTTCTAAACATTATACTGTATAATATAATTATAATGCGAAAATCCTCATAATCTCTATATATTTGAATTAACACATGCTTATCAAATGCATTGCTCGTGGACACGTATTCACTCTCTGTAAGTACATAGAGATTAATACACGAGCTAGTGTGTCATATTGATTTTACGACACGAGTTATTCCAAAGTCAATAATTTCCGAACAAGAGCGAGGAAATGATTAACTTTAGAATCACGATTGTCGTAAAATCAATATGACACACTAGCGAGTGTGTTAAGTTCTTTATCCAACGTTTGAACGGAAATTCATACAAATGAAATGTAGGGGGGGAAATGCCACTCCCTACTTGACTTCCACATGAGAATACGTGGATAAAGAAATTAACACACTCGCTAGTGTGTCATTTTGATTTTAAAATCAATGTGACACACTAGCTCATGTATTAATATCTCTAAGTACTTATATATATTATATGTTTCATGTACACACATCGCCATATTTCATAGCCATACTATGGCTTCGCACAAATGTTGATCTCGGAGTAGCTGAGATGAATGGCCTGCCACTGTAGACATTTGCCTATTTACAATAGTTTCTACAGTTATGTGATAAATGATTAATGATTTTATTAAAATCGTTGGCAGATGTGTAGACTATTATGCTCGGCAGAGCCTCGCATATCAATTTTGCCAACTGTTAAAAACATTCAGTAACATCTGAACACTCATATGAGATCCTCTATTAATAGTAGACTATGTAGACTATTCGTTGTATGTATATAGTCTTCCTACTTTAAATAAGTCCGCATGCTATTATTATACCAATGTCGATAGAGGAATATGTATGAGAAGATCGAATAATATATATATATATATATATATATATATATATATTATAAACTTTGGGATACTTGATGCTAAAAGTTACGTAGACCTACATCTATTTATTTATCTTTTTCATTTGTCTTAGATACCTAAGACACTGGTGCATATACTGCACCGCAACCATACTTTATTTATCCTCTGCTGGTATCCCTATTACTATCTCTCCAGTGGGCTTATAGTTATGTGTGTTTTGAAGGGTCGTGACCTTAGACCGCACACAATAAACAAGTACGCCCTCGGGCTGTGACATACCACTAGCGTACGATAGTCAGCCAACTTATACTAACTCGAACTACACACAACTATATTCCCGCCATTACACTTTTTCCTAAGGCAGGTTACGTCTGCAACTCAACTGTCATGCGCAATGGGCGTTGTAACGTGATTCTGTGAGTGTCTGCTAGTTCCTGCAAATCAAGTCGGTTGCAGATACTGCGCTCGGAATAGATCGTATTGATCCGGAGGAGGCATTACGTCTTGGCCGGAAACTGAATGTAACGATCCAGTGGGTCCTACATCGAGTGCCAGCAGACGACCAGGTCCAAAAGGTAGCAGACGACACCTCTCGTGGCGTACGTTCGCTCCTGGGCTGGATATGTTAACACTATTACGGCAATTATTGGTGGGAATCTAAATGGCGAGTAACTTCAAAGTGTGTCTTTGCATCACAAAACAGCCCAAGAACGAAACAGTGTACCAGAAACAAGACGGGCAGAGATTCGCCGTCAGTAATACCATAAAACTAAACGTGAATTCTACCTATACCGTGAACATCGTTGTTCGTCCTCAGAGACCGCTCAAGTAAGTACACTGTACACATACAACTTAATAATTCACAACACAGGCTATAATCGTATATACACAAGTCTGTAAGTCAATTATGAATTATACAACTGTGTATCCAAAGTCGCTCGTATGCAGGTGACGTACTCGGGCTCTCGTATTTCATCGTCCTGACATCTCCTTCAGAATGTTCATGCTATACGTCATGCTCGCTTTATAACGAGGCAGAGGTCATATTTAATGTGAAGATATCAGACGTGCTATTTCCCATATCCATGTAGATTTGAAAACATTTAAGCACACGTGTATCATCAGTGCTAATAATGTGATACTCTTTGTCAAAATGTTTACTTTTTCATGTACCTTACAAGTTCATCTAGATCTACTGCCTGAACATAAGTGTAGATAGATGGTTTTACACAGTATTGCATAGGCTTATTAAAGTAGTGTAAAGAAAAGTTGACCTAAGACAATCCCAATATTACCCCATCCGTCAGCATCCGCACGTATAACTTAATGACCGGTATACTGGAAATCACTATTACGTTGAATGAAAAAAAAGAAGAATACGAAAATATTGAAAACCATTGAGAATTGCAGAAAATTTACCTTGTTGCCCAATATACTTGTATAGACAAATCAAGTGTACATAGTTTCAGGTAAATTACGTTTGACCATGAAATAAGACAACGAATCGTGATCGTATATCTTTAATATGTTCTGTATATGAGAATATGGACATTAATGTATGTGATTAACTCCTAGCCTGTAATCCAACGTCCACAAGGCCGCGTCATTTACAGCTGGTAGCTGCTCGATTATTAATTATGATAGTCTAGCCCGTATTAAATAATACCTAATTATCATACTAAAACTCTCCCAAGTGTGTGTGTGCGAGAGAGAGAGAGAGAGAGAGAGAGAGAGAGAGAGATAGAGAGAGAGTGGTAAGATGCTCCGGGAATAAGGATCGTGCACATACGTTGCATGAACAATTAAGGCATTAAAATATTATACGCAGATAGTGGACATTTACACGAATTCATATATCGATAATATAGTTTAATTGTAACAGATGGCTTAAATTTAATTATGCTAACAACTTTTACACATATTCAAACTCGCTGAACCGGAACCATAGTCTTGTATAGTTACATGGCTATGAAATAAGAGTCACTCAATACTAGAATCTAGTATAACTATTTCAAAATGTATCCAATATTAACCTGATCACCATTATCCCGTATGTATCAATAGGGAAACGCTCAAACGTTTGGCTGCTTTACTGTTTACGCTGCTAAACCTACTGTAACAAAAATACATGACATTGGAGTTTTTCACTCAATATATCAATATGAACACCTATGTTTTACTGCTGAACCTATTACTAGTATATTATATGAGGACAACTGATGCACATCGATACTAGGATACCTAACTAAATATTTATATTTCACAGCAATGCTCTGAAAATACATGTATTACAAATCCATTTCACATTCTGTGCAGCTTTATTACGGTATTGCGTGTTTCTCTCCAGCATACATTTATCAGGCATCATCAATCGATAAGGACCTGCTGTCTAAAAAAAAACACTATCAGGAAGTCTATGCATTTTCTTAGAACATATTAATACACATACTCCAGTATTACCCTTTAATGCTGGCTGTGCATTACGAATTTGGACAACCGTCCTTGGGTCGAGAGTGTTTTGAGTCGTAATTGATTTTGGAACCTAGTGTTGAGGATTCTCTACCTCTAAGATCACAGGACGGTACAGAAGCCAACAGGATATTCTTAGTACAAATTGATTTCTGACGACCACGTTGGAATAGGGTCCATTGCCTTTAGTCGACAATCACAATGCGTTCGCGGACGATGCTAACACCGTTGTAGCCAGCGTTCCGATGTGAACGGCTGCCTTGGTTTGACAGGAGCACGGATCAGGCAATCATGTGGTTGTATTTGTGTTGATTGTGTCGTCATTGACTAATCGTTAGCGATATAACATTTAATGCTAGTGTCTCTAGCGATATATCGTTTGTTATCGCCGTTAGCGATATATCGTTAAATTGTATTGAGGGTAACAGTTTTGTCAAATACTGTAGAGGAGAAAAACTGAATCGAAATTGTTGACATTATCTTTTATTCATACGGATGATCCGTTATGTAAATGTTGTTAATTCTCAAATGTTTCACTTGTGATCCAGTGTGAATTCCATTGGTGAAGCTTATCACTGTCCATGTACAACGCACCTTAAACATCCATTTCTAAGACATTCTCATCAATATTCAATTTTGCTATTTTATATTGTTAACATAGTTTTTTCTTTATACATTTATTTACAAAGCTGTATGTGTTGTTGGAGACATATGTTTGTACGTGTTCGGTTTGTTTCCATTTTACTGGCTACCTTCCGGAATTGCTTTAGGAACTCTCGCCGCACCACATGAACAGATGATCTTGACTGGCGGGACAAATATAATTACAACCATAATGCCCCCCGTGGGTATTGTCTGAAGAGAGTTATGTCCTCCTGACTCAACTAATGGGCCACCCTCCACTAACCAATGTTAGCAACGATTGTGGAGGCTTTTTCAAGTTTCTGGAAACTCTTAATCGCTACAGAAGCTGTGGATGTCTGCTGGCCCAATGGCAACGTTCTGTCTGTCCGGCCTGCTTCGTTCCTTTACTTTCTAACTGAAGAATCTTGAAGACTTTTCCACAATCAGAAGCTGACGGTTCTGTTGTAGAGCAGGTGTCAATTATCACCGTCATTTTTGGATATGGCTGGCACTAATTGCATTTGTGGACAACCCGCGTCCCAGATGGCGTCGCTACATGTGCCCATAGTTAATGCATACAGTGCCACAGTGCCACATTGGATGAGTTATACATAGATACATGTACTTATATTTGATGATAATCCATGTAGCCTATGTAGGTTAGTCACAACGGATGTTTCAACCAAATGCCAAGCCAGATAGTATCTGCATGCATATAGGCTATTGATAAATGTTCGAGAAGAGCAATTTTGTTCACGCCATTGCGAAAATGGCAAGGCAAGCCTCGAACTCATGAGTGTTGTGTAATACTACGTTTCCTGTTGCAAAATACATTGCTTAATCCAGGTGTTTGTATTTTGGGAATAGTCCGTAATAAACAACAACTAAGAGTGCTTTTAATGTTAAGCAAACAAGTAGACAAGTCTTCATTGTGCAGAGATCAATCCAGAAAGTTTACCATTTGATAGGTTTTACTGAGGCCTTTTACATTTTAAATAATAGCTCTCTAGAGCTGATAGTGTCTTTCGTTATTCACATATCCTACGTAAAATAAAGATTCCTCTTCCTCTTCTTCTATCGGTTAATGGTCAACATTGAATAATAGACTATCCTTTCTTTGTTTACATTGCATGTCTATTGAAGATAAATGCTTATACGTTTGTTTATTACTGTCATGAGCAAACGCAGCGCTTGGACTAGAACGAAGGGTTAAGCCGGATCAATATTGTGTTGATGTAGTGTGTGGATGTAAAAGCCGGTAGCTTGGGATAAAGATTAAATGTTGAATAATTTAAAAATATTGTTTCTTTTAGTCGTTCGAAGCAGAACATAACAGTTTATTCTCAAAATTCACATAGACTGACATAGACATAATCGCGTGTGATGTTTTGCCAGCGGCCCGTTTTTATAGTTAGTCTATGGTTGGAAGTTCTAAATAGTGTTAGCTAGAGTCGACAGTAGGGTAGGTTTAAATAGTAAGATTCCAATAATAACAATGGCTCGTACATAACATAATTATGACCTTTTGATGAAATAATTGCACAATTGTACCAATACTGTTTATACTGGTCAATTAACTTGACCTCGATTTCTATATAATTGACATTACCAGGATTTTGTGATAACCAGACATAGCTATACCCAGTTTCCTGTAGTATTTCCAAGATTTGAATATTTTCATAACCCCACACCTCTGATCCGTATAGTAATATTGGTTGAATTAGGTTGTAAAATAATTTCAACATACAATCAATTGGTATTTCTAGTTTTCTAATGATTCTAAATACATTGTTTCCTAATATTAAACCCAACTAATTATTTTAATTAGCATGCATCTCACTAATATAATTTCCTGCCTATGACAGTTGCTTTTGAGGCTTGATTTACTATACGTTTGATCGCTTTACAGAACAGCCCATTACCTGAGAAAAACACCCCAAGATATAGATATTCATTTACAGTATCTAGGTTCACATTTCCTATGGTAAACACAAACCTTTTTCTAACATACCCTCTAGAGAATATAATTACCTTAGTTTTATTCAAATTTATTTGTAATTTCCATAATGTACAATATTCTTCGAATTTATTTCATGCATATTGTAAACCGACAGGTGTTTCCGCCACTAACACAGTATCATCTGCATATAACAATATCATAAGTTTGATGAGTATACCTATTCCTTTTATACACAGTTATTTACTATACTTAAGCCGGTTACATTGTTATCTGAAATGTACGTTTCGACATCTATCAAGGCTAATAGAAAAGGGGACACATTTTCGCCTTGTCTAACGCTTATTTTACATGGGAATAATAAGTCGGAAACATATATTACCTATACTGCTATTGAGCATTTTTATATATAAGCCATTACGCCATACACTATCAAAAGCTTTGTTAAAATCAATATATACACAAAACAGCTTTTTATTTAAGCTTTGGTAACAGAATAGAACAGACATTTATTCCCATAAAGTAGGACGTTGGAAATACAGTGAACTGGGTGAATCAAGAGAGAGGTGGGCGGTTGATGCATAAAGATTGAAGGTGCTTCTTACTATATAATCTTGTCATTAACATATAATCTGTGTTTCAACAACAAGGCTCCTGAATATCTCTCACTCATCATTACAATCCTACCAGAACCTTAACATCAAGCTCAAACCTGACTCTCTGTGTCCCTACACCTAAATTCAAAACATTTTCTTGTAAACCGCACTTAATTAAAGTGCCACTTTCGCCTATCAGTCAACAGAAAAAATGGAACTATCTTCCTCTAGAATTAAGAACTGCAGTATCGCATATTATTTTTAAACGCTGAATTCAAAAAACCTATTTATTTATATCTGCGCTTTGAGCACGCCGCCGGTGTGGAGTCCAGCGCTTTAATAGTAGTATTATTGTTACTACTACTACTACTACTACTACTACTACTACTACTACTACTACTACTACTACCACCACCACCACCATTACCATTACCACCACCACCACCACCACCACTACTATTACTACTACATTAAGCTGAATGTCTACTGTCTCCACTTGTATATTTGCAGTCGGCTGCACATTGAAGGCGAGCGGCAAGACTTTGACCAGGTAAAACCCGAGCGCGAGGACGATGATAGCTGCAAATACCAAGCCAACTGGCCCACGATAGGATTCGAACAGAGCAAGAGCGGGAAGAGGAAGGACGTACCTTTTGTGCTAGAAGTAATACTAGCTTACCTTGGTTTTACAAAGACACCATTTGACGAATTACAGGCGTTTAGTGTCATACAAATCCGAAATGCCCTGGCCTGAGATAATTAAATATAGGCTACCCGCCATGTTCAAATACCTTACGTAATCGTACAGAAAAACTGGACTAATAATGAGATACCCTGAGGTCTTCTCAAATTAATGTTTTATCAGGTTTTCATGCGGATATAGCTTGGCAATCTTGGCTGCTTCGTTACGACATGCATTCTTAAGACTATTAACATATTTGGGTAGATGATATGTAATGACTGTTAACAACTGAAGACTCTTAACAATTTAAGACAGATTAATGACCGGTTTTCAAGTGAAACTCGGTAACTAGTAATTTGTAATTTTCTAACGCCCAATTGGAATCTTCGTAAAGTTATTAAGAATGACTACACGAATCATCCAAATACCTGTATTATGCTATTAATTACTAATGTCGGTAGGGGGACATTTTTCTATGAAAATGTGCACGAACATTAGTTACAAATACATAAGCTATCTTTTAATGCATTTGACGCAAATTTATCTGTTTTAAAGGCATACAAATGTACAGAGTTCCAGGTAAATTGACCAGGAAATATGTCAACAAACCGTGATTGTACGCCTTTAAAGGTATTTATCTAATGGCATGAAATAAACTGGTTTACAAACAACTAGTCTAATTAAGTAAAATTTGAGATAGTCATTGATATCAATAATCTTTTCTTGTGGTAGATTTATTGACATTGACATTTCAATGATTAATAGACTGATGTCTCTCATTCACTACGTGACGGTAAGTTGACGTCAAAACTGGACTTGGGCATCTATGCATCTAGCACCAAGACATGCAGAGTGCGACCGATTTAGAATTCTTTGCGGTGTGACCCACGCCTTAAACAATTCCGAGAGACGATTATGGGGCGATGACAGCGATCGCAAACATGAATCCTATTTTGTCCATCATCCATACGTGACGTCACTCGCGTTGCTCCTGATCGTGGACGATCTACTGTTGGTTCTTAGTTGAGTACACGTCCTTAGAGTAGGCCTACGTATCGCCTGTTCCCTAAAACCAGACACACGCACCACTTCCGGTACGGTTTGTGCAGTTTCCAACCTGCGCATGGCGCGTCCCCGGTCGATAATCGACAATCCAATCGTTGTTTTCTGCAGACATGCCCATAGTTAATGCATACAATGCCATATTGGATGAGTTATACATGAATGTGGCGCCCATGGAATGGTCCCCTGATCTTCTGTACTCCAATTTAATGCTTTACACTAAATTGTCCACACTTGCGCACCGTTTATGATAACCGAGTATTAAGTGTTTGAAAAGACATACCAGCATATCGGCTAGACAGACTTTTAAAATAGTGCAGTATGTTCTTGTGAAGAGCTCTGTAATAAAATCTTTTATTGTTGTTGTTTTTTTGTTCAGTATATATTAAACTATCTGTGTTTATTCCAGATGTCTGATGGTGTGACAATGAAAGTGATTCTGCAGTGTAAGTTTTACCCCGAAGGGGAGACACAACATTGCCACTGGGGTCAACCTGTGCACAACATCGAGTACGACTGTCGCATACCCGAGGGTGGAACTTTTGTTGATGTCACCAAGATCAAGTTTCTCTGACGGCACGTGCAACACCATCCTGCCATCTGTAATGAACTGTAGTTCTTGTAAAAAGACGTTTCGTGGGAAACATTTTCGATTTTAATTTTTTTTTTACATTCTTTATAAATTGTCAGTTTTAAAGTTAAAAAAAATACATGATAAAAATCGAAAGAAATGTCCACGAAACGTCTGACAATAACTATCTAGTCCGATCATTCCATGATCATGATTACATGCTGGCGCCTCCAAGACCAAACCAAAGTAGACATTGCATATTGAAATGACGATGTTAGGCCAAGATGAATGCCCAGTAGGTCTGTTTCAGGACACACATTCAGCTTCCTCTGGTACTAAATAATGTTGAGAATTTGTCACGGCAGTGTTAATTAAGCTTGGTAATTCCTACCTTTCTAAGTTGCAATTGATATTTTTCATTAACGTATTAACCTATGTGCTTAATGAAGTTAGGCATCTTTCTGTCGTTCCAAGATTAACTCAATAACGGATGGTTACTATTGTTTGTTGATTAACATATTAAGGAATATTTACCAAGAGGTTAAGCACAGGTATGTTGATTGTCAATTGAACGAATTAATGGATGCACCTTGAAGTTATGCAGAATTCTGGAGTTCGACAATACTGTCAATAGCCTACTCGACGCAATGAAACATTTTACCTCTTCGCATTATATTATGTCATTTTCAAATACCTTTAATACCTACATTAATGCATACCAATTGTTATCCAATAATATATTTTTCCAACGGTTGAACAAAATGGTAGTAAGGTATTTGAACTGCTATATCGAACATCGTTAGGGCTATCTAAATGGTATAGTGGAATCGTGGTTTCTAACTTCTAAACTATTCTTGCTGTTCTAGCAGAACCACACGGATTTAATTTTAAATTATAACCGGTCAATTTACGGTCGGTTTTCTAAATGCATTGCTGTGATTATAGTGAAGGAACTGTTTGCTATTATGTATTAATCAACGTTATGTGTATGCAAACTAATCAAGGTTGTGACGCTTGTCTTGACTGCTGTTCGGTCCGTGCAATAAACCTTATACTCGATCGACCAACATGCCTTTTTACAGTTGAATCTGTTGCTTGAGATTACATTTTGTTTTGTATTCAACGATTGTTACCGTATGTATTGTTTGCGATGTAAACATATTTTATTGCAGTAAATGCAAAGGGATATTGGTGCAAAAGCCAGCCAGGCTCGTATGAGTACCGCTCCCATTTCTCTGACGATGCACATGTTTTTAGTCAGTATCTATACTACGATAATAGTCATAATTTGTGAGGGAACATTAACAAAGTCTAGATATACTGTAACACTGAATTCCCCTTAAAGAGGCAAGCTCATAATTGCATATGGAATAATAGTCACTATCGGAGTTATTGCATATTCTGATAGAACAATATTTCCCCGACACGTGAGAATTTTTTTCAGATTTTTTAGTCATCGAGAAATGTATTTATTTCCTATCCAAAGACAACTACTCTCTAAAAGGGCGGCCACGCCGGAACTTGTGACGTCACATGTTTCTGTGTACACAGAAACCAAGTTATACATTCACATTGGTAGTGTTTTTTTCTACCAGCTGGTTAAATTACCGCGTAAGAACAATTGAGCTCACGATAGTATTACAATGTCTCTCTGGTTAATCTATCGACAAGTGGATGTTGATCCGTGACGGAGAATAATATTGACAGCAGTGATTTTCTTTCTCGATGTTTGATGTGATCGGCATGTGCATGATAACAGAAACGACATCTTACCACTCCGAGTTTGGGTTTTATCTGTGATAGGGAAGTAGGGCCTAGGACTCGGACTGCCTCGGACTAGATTGTCTTCTCCGACGTTCGGAAGAGCACTGTTGCGAAAAACCTCATTTGTATTGGCGATACAGTGTCTTACAGTTTGGATAGATTTTTCTTCATATTTTTTTTATTAACTATTAATATTATTTAGAAATAATACAATAATACTATTCGATAATACAATGGGCCATGTTATTTTGCACCGTTAATGCGTGTGTGGGTACGTGTGTGTGTGTGTGTGTGTGTGTGTGTGCGTGTATGTGCGTGTGCGTGCGTGTATGTGTGTATTTTACTTAATCCAATTACTGGTCTGGTGAATGTTTTACTTAATCCAATTACTGGTCTGGTGAAATTGACTTCGATTGTTCATCCTAACTTAGTCTAAAAGATTTTTTTTTATGTCTGTAGTATAAGGGAGTTAGTTAACTATTGGTTATTTTGACAGTATATAATGTACATATACGGACAACATGTAGCTTCATAACCATTCATACATATTGCTGTCTGACACCACATTTGTTCATTTCAAATATATTAGCTTTGTTATTTTATGCAATAAACACATTTAATAATTTGCAGATGTGTTTATTTCGTGTACTTGGATAATCCTGATATACGTATAGTATACATCATGATATAACTCTCTCTCTCTCTCTCTCTCTCTCTCTCTCTCTCTCTCTCTCTCTCTAAATTACGTGTAATGTTATGTAACTATCATTATATACACATTGGGCGCCAGTGTTCGGACCTGAAACCACCGTAAGCCAGTGATTACCAATAATAATATCAATTAACGGGAGAATATCAGCATCCGTCTCCGTTCAGAAGTTAGGTTTTCAAGCTCTGTCAACAGGTTCAGAAAATGCTACTCTTATCCAGTATATTAGATCATTATATTACGAGAGTTATGGAGAGGCACACATAGGGCTAGTGAACCCTTTTATGAAGCTCTCGTAACCGCTCCACGACACTCGTAAATGGTCCAATATCACTGCATTTTCTGAATCTTGACAGCATGAACGCCCATCTTCTGAAGGAATATAATATATGTGATTATAATGGGCCGGGATGAAGGCCACGATGTAAAATACGACAGGCTGTTAATAGTGTATATGAAAACATCCATACTAAAGGTTACCAAACTATTAATATAAAGAAATACATGTTAATAAGTGTATTTATATTAATCGAACAACGAATAGGTGTTCATTAATAATTAATGAATGAATGCTTTACATATTATACGCCGCAGAGGGAATATTCCACCCGCTTTAGGCCCGGGAGTCCGACACAAGGTGTTAGTTACGGTTGATCACACAAGCGTATGTCAAAGAAACGGGATTTTCATTTCTACGGCTGCACTATGGTTAACACCCATCGTTAATTGATTTAACGCTCCTTGTCAATTGGTCACACCCTACTCTTCTTGTTGCTTAGGTATAAATGGTAGCATAACAATCGCTGCCATCCTCAACATAGCAAATGAGGCAGCGCGTATCAAGTTACAGGACTTCCTTGATACAACAGGCCTAATTGATAGATAGAGAGAGAGATAGATAGATAGATAGAGAGAGATAGATATATATAGAGAGATAGAGAGAGATAGGGATAGAGATAGAGAGAGAGAGAGAGAGCGTGAACAATTCAACTGATCTGTCAGTCATCAGGACTTAAAGGGTTAAGAATAGGGTGTACTGACACACTTTTTGAGCCTTGTGTATTCTTCGACAAAACTCTCACGACCTCATGTTGATGACCACGGCCAATATCCTACGAAGACGGTATAAAATACGTGGATACTATCCGGAAGGTTGCAATGCTTGAAAGGGGTCGTGAATTCGAACTTCCTGGTATTATAAGCCGATAATGTTAAACTGTTTATATATAGGGGCCTACTTGCAATACTCTTCGCGTATGTAAATAAAAGTGACTACATGAATGAGACATGTGCGTATACATTGGTATACATCATGCAAGCAGTGATTTCGTGAACTGGATGAAAGTGTTTTGCAATTTCGTTGGGCAGGCTCTCTAATAACAGCAAACGTAAACTACACGAACTTACTTAAATACAATTTATATATAGACATATAATAACATATAATATACTATGCTATTATGTTTAATTTGTTGTGACAAATAATTTTGAAATGCATGACAACCGGGCTAGGGGGTTAAGAAACCATTTTTGAGTACGATTTAAAGCTCAAGTCAGATTTTGAATTAGGAGGTAAGCAAAATATTTGACTTTAAAATGAAATCGTATTCAAGCCCTCTTTCTGACGACTTTCGTCAACAAAGGTCTCCGAAAAGTTTAGTATAGCATAGACAGGAGGTATTGTATATAAAAGTTGTCAAAACTGATGTTACGCGTGACTTATCATTTTTGCCAACACGTTTAATAAATTCAGTAAATGTAAACAAGAATGTGAGATTATATTTATCACATAATTGTAGAAACTATCGTAATGTTGATTTTAAGTCACAAACAATATATAGGCAAAATTAATATCGTTGGAACTGGGTTAAAGCACGCAGACAAAATATAGCTCCAAGGATACGTGCAAGTATTTATACAAGTTTGTATATTTAATTGATGAACTCTATTAAATCTAAATATTAGAGAGCCAATACAAGTGTAGCCTATTGCATGAAACACTTTTATCGCTACAATACTTGAGAATATGGTTAGCTAAAACTATTGCACCGACAACAGTGGTCTGTGCAACAAAACATACATATAAAGTCCGGCTGGCAAATAGCGTGGTGTAAATTGAGGTCAGGATATGGTACTATTTTTAAAGTGGGGAAGCCCCAAATTATGGATAGAATGAAGCGGATGAATGCCACATCAAATCAGTAGCGAGTGAGATCTGTCATAGCGGTATGTATTTTTTTTTGTTCTGGCAATTCACATTGACATTTTAATCCCCATAACAAGTACTTATTGGAGTGTAGCAGCATATCCGCTTTGTCAGTTAGTAAACAGTCTAGGCTGTTATGTTTGTTACCCGCCATTTTATTGTACATAATGCTTCTACGAATGTATTGATCCACTACACGTGTTCAATATATAGGTTGTTACGTATACATATACATTCTAAGTGGGGGAAACCAAACCTGCATAGAGAAGTGATGGAGCGGATGAATGTCACGTAAAACAATTACGTCATTTGGAAGTTAACATGTTGTGTATGTATTGCTGTATATCACGCTGGCATTCGTAGTAGGTCTCTATGCATGTCCAAACTATCTCAAATTATCTCCAATACTATTGCAAGTACTCTCATACTCATAATGATATTCTCGAATCATGGCAGCATATGCCACATGTCAGGTGGATAACAGTGTAGGCTATGTGTAGTGTTAGCTGCCAGCCACCAGTATATGGTGGTGGTGGTGGTGGGGTTTACTGCTTTGACAGCCGCCTTCCAGTTTGGCTAATTTCGGCAGACTGGTCCCTCCTTGGGACGCATGTGTCTCGCAGCATGAAGTTGGAGAGCGCCAGTATATTGTGACGATTCTATAAATACTACCGTAATCATTTTTTAAAAGCATACAATCACGGTTTGTTGACATATTTCATGGTCAAACGTATATTACCTGTATGTACATTTGATTTGTCTACACACGTATATTTGGGAACAATCTCGCGATTAAAAACAATTAAAAAATATGAAAATATTGAAAACCAGTGAGACCTGCGGAAATATACTCGTGTAGACAAATCAAATGGACATACTTTCAGATAAAATACTATGTCGTCGATTGTTATATGTTTACTTTGTTTCTTTTTTGTTTTCTTTAGTGTTTCAAAATATGTTCACTAGATCTACATATAAAAATAAATGCATATATATTTTTTTTTAAAGGATATTTTTTTGTTTGTTTTAAAAGAATTTATACAAACAAAATAATGGCCTACTTCAATGGATGCTTTGTCTGGTTGTAACGACCAAACAGATTGATGTGTACAAACAAGACGAAGTATTCTAGGTGTAACCTATAATATAATACAAGACACTTGTGTTATATACCTGACCATGCATGCATACCTCATACTTTCCATAGGGTGTGCCTCATTAGATACTCAGTACGCTTTTACGAAACACATACTGATACTCCAATCTCATTAAAATCAGATACGAAACTGACGCTGAGATATTCTGACTGTAGAATGTTCAAGCTCAAATTTTATATGGAGATTTGTGAGCAAAACTTTGA
Organism: Lepetodrilus schrolli; assembly: GCA_032361225.1. Classification (NCBI taxonomy): domain Eukaryota; kingdom Metazoa; phylum Mollusca; class Gastropoda; order Lepetellida; family Lepetodrilidae; genus Lepetodrilus; species Lepetodrilus schrolli. The sequence goes on from JAUTBT010028952.1 coordinate 16,555, forward strand.
GTTGAACATGAGTTCGTACTCCAGAGAGTATCGTAATCTCAGGCCCCTATAAAACGGAGTCGAGTTTCATTATACTAGTATTTCAGTAGAATACACTGTACGTGTGCTCGTGGCATGTAGAGCCATATTGAAGTTTATGTTTTCATTCTTATTAAAAGAAAAAAAACGAAAAAAAACCAACAACTCTTAATAGTATCAAACATAGTTTTAATTGAGAGACAGAACCTTGTTTTGATTTGATATATATTGACATTATTTTCAGAACGTCCTGCAATCGAGACAGCAACATAGAGAGAACTGTATGGATCTTTGTCTCCCCCTTTAACAACCATGATATTCCTGACGATGGAGTATTTCTTATGAACACTACGTATTCCCTTGACATTTATACCCATCATGTGCATCCGTATGAACCTTCTGCTTCTAGTCCTGGGGTTCATAATTGGCAATATCGGTGATTCGTCATGCCATCCTACTAGACGGAATAGTACAGAACAAAACAGCACATCAGAGCAACAGAACATCCAGCCAGTGTTCAAGCATGGCATCCACTGCTACAAGAAGCTCTGTACGTGTCGTGACATGGTGGCCACGTGTAACAACACCAGCCTGACCTATATTCCTCATCTGTGGACGAACATCACGGAACTGCTCTTCTCACACAACAAACTCCAACATGTAACCGTGCGCACGTTCAGCAACCTCACCTCTCTGCATTTGGTCCGCCTTTCACTGACCTGGAATCATATCGTGAATATATCTTCCGTGGCATTCTCTGTGCTCCGCTATCTTAAGTACTTGGACATAACGGGAAACAAGATCTCCCCGGACGCTCTAACAGTGGGATTACAGGGGCTGAGGAACTCGCCAGTTTGCAAAATAGTACTAAATCACATGAACCTACAGCGACTGCCAGCTGATGTATTTCGTGGGATGAATGGCAGCCATATTGAAGTCATTGACCTGGGGTTCAATTCAATTACAGAATTCGATCAGGAAGTATTTTCACCATTACCGTTCTTGGATGAGTTGGGGATGTATAAGAACAGCATTGTTAGCATGAAATGGGGGTATTCTAAGTCGATGGCAATCTTAGACTTCGATTCTAATTCTTATGTTAACACTATTCCGTCTTTCTGTAATGAATTTAAAGCACCATTCTATCCTAACCTTGAACGACTCCTCCTGAGCGATCTCGGGTTAGTAGTACTGACGTCAGATAGTTTTACATGCCTCCCAAGTCTCAAATTTGTTGCCATAACTAACAATCCAATACAAGGAATATATCAAAATGCGTTTTCTCCACTGCCAAATCTACAAACTGTTGTAGCCCACAATATAAGAAAGGACGTTTTTATGGCCAAGCAAGCGTTTAATAATCCACATCTTGAGACCCTTCAAATTAGTACCAACTCTAAAAGGATTAACATTGGAGTGTTTGATGGTTGTCACGGACTTAAATATTTGGATTTGTCTGGAAACCATTTTGCCTATGTTACTGATTCAATGATGACTCGCATCTTTAAAGACATTCATGGGCTTACACAACTTAACGTGGGCCACTGCAGTCTTCAGCATGTTCCTTCTGTAATCTACACTCACTTACACAGCTTGGAAACGTTAATTATCAGCGCAAATAATATCGAACTGTTGCCGAGTCTCATGTTTCAAAATCAAACAAATTTGACTAGATTTGATGCCTCGTTGAATCTACTATCTGGGGACAACAGAAAACCTTTTACAGGAAGTGTTATGCATCAACTTCAAGATGTCTCTCTTCGAGGAAACCCATTAGTATGTACATGCAACACACGTTGGTTAATGCAATGGTTAAGACGAGAGCCCAAAAAGTTCAGAGGCTACCCTCATTCTTATGTGTGCGACTCGCCTCCAGAATACAGGGGTCAGGAACTTATTAAACTCTACATATCTGAGCAACCGTGCTTGCTTGAAAGGAAAACGTACATTATATTTGTGGCCGCATTAATACCCGTTGTGCTTGCAACTGTCGTCTGCTCGGTCGTGTACAGATGGCGCTGGCATCTCAGATATATCGTATTTCTGCTCAAGTACCAAGGTCATCACAGAAGACCGCCTGCCAATCAGTTCACGTTTGATGCATTCGTTGTGTATTCACCCAGAGATACTCCGTGGGTCAAGAAGCATCTGCTTCCTTGCCTTGAGGAACAGAAGGGATTGAAATTATGCATCCACGAAAGAGATTTCGATGTTGGCGGAGACATTGGAGAGAATATCGTGGAGAATGTTGAAGCCAGCAGAAAGATCCTTATCGTTCTGTCCTGTAACTCTCTCCAGAACGACTGGTGTCAGTTTGAAATCAGCTTCGCACACAGTCGGTCACTTCGAGCCAACCCTGGATATCTGGTTGTCATTCTGAAGGATGGACTGGACAACCAGTTCATGACCAAAACCATCCGTGTTCTGCTGGACTTGAATGGTTACTCCACGTGGCCAGGAGAGGTGGAGGACGTTGGGGCTAGAAGGTTGTTCTGGGAGGAAGTGGTGGCCAAGATGCACTGAGAACAAATTCCATGTAACAGAGTGTAATAGAGATAGCGTAAGGACAAGATGGTTTCATTGCAGGTGGCTCCTAATTACATACTGTAAATCAGGAAATTAATGCGTCACTAATTTAATGCGACCTCAAGCATTTAGACACAAATGCGACA
>JAUTBT010028963.1:0-37500 GCA_032361225.1 Lepetodrilus schrolli
ACAGGGGGGTCACTGAACAGATATGTGTATGTTACATGGTGGTGTGTTGTACAGGGGGGTCACTGAACAGATATGTGTATGTTACATGGTGGTGTGTTGTACAGGGGGGTCACTGAACAGATATGTGCCGGTGCCAGAGACGGTCCTGGGTAAGATGGCCATCTACATCCTGGAGGGCCTCCTGTACATGTGGAACCTTAAACTGCTGCATAGAGGTAATTACAGCTACAGTATATCGGGATAACCACCACATCTATTCCAGTGTATGCTTGTGTACGATCTATGCCCTTAATATTATATAAATGCTAATAATAAGTACATTTCTTATTCACTATATCCATGCTATAAGAAAATCACAATGTGCTATATTATTACAGTGTGCACTCATTTCACATTAACCCTAGGGAATATACAACTGTAGCTGCCATTTCATGCAAGAGAAAGTTAACATTTCATCCTACCAGGTACCCATTCACAGCAATGCCATGGTCTATGCTTGAACCCAAGATATCCAGGTTGTGAGGAAGACTAATGATTTCCCTACTTCTACATTACAGATATTAAACCATCCAACATTCTTGTAAATAGTGATGGAGAGGTGAAATTGTGTGACTTTGGTGTCAGTACTCAGGTTAGAATTGTTCATCACTTATTTTCCATAAATATTTCACCATGATTTTTCTTGTTTCTTGAAATGTATTGAATGGATAAGAATAATATACATATATTTTCTTTTTTTTAAATATCTTTTTTTTAAATTATTTTATTTTATTTTATTTTATTTTATTTTATTTTATTTTATTTTATTTTATTTTATTTTTTTATATTTTATTTTATTTTATTTTTAAAATTTTTTAAATTTTAAAATTTTTAATTTTATTTATTTATTTATTTATTTATTTATTTATTATTTCATTATTTTATCCATCCATCCATCCATTCATTCATTCACACTTTCTTAACCAACAGCATACTATCTTGTTTGTTTCAGCTTGCAAAATCAATAGCCACAACCTTCGTGGGAACAAACGTATACATGTCTGTAAGTACACAATGACATGCAAGTCTCTCAGTTCATTTCTTGTTTCAATTTGGGGAATATTTCCAATATTGACTACTGTGGCTTGTATCTCTCGACATTGATACAAGACCAGCAGTGATAGTTATTGGCTGTTATAGGCTAGTATGGTTTAGTGAGATGACATTCACAGTAATATTCCATATGGTTTAACACAGGACTACGGAGTATTTTACAATTGTATCCACTCTCTCACATTGTAGCCAGAAAGAGTGCAGGGGAACAGCTATGGAATCCCAGCAGAGGTGTGGAGTTTGGGAGTCACTCTGTTTGAGGTATTTTACTGCTCTTCAAATGTGATTAGTGTACACATTATTATTGATTAGTGTACACATTACTAATGATTAGTATACACATTACTAGTGATTAGTGTACACATTACTAGTACTTATTGCTAGTATTTGTTCCATCCAAAGCAGTGTCACTTGTATTTTGATTCCCACACTGGTATGGTGATATACATGAATGGTGACCATATCGTTATATTAATATTTTACATTCAATGAATGATACTTCGATGTATTTCACATTACATTTTCTCATTATCATTTCTATCTGTACTGAAATAGCTACACTTGCACATTTTCTTGCTCATTCTTTCAAATCTCCACATACATAACTATTGATGCTATCATGGTCTGTAGATATGTAGCCACTTGCTTTTGAATATAGCCCCCATTTCATGTATTATGTATTGATGTCTCATGTTTGCTACTTTCAGTTATCAACTGGTAACATTCCATTCCATTCAGTAAGTTTTATTTAACAGTTATGCATGTATTAATTATTTGTAAATTAAGGTCATAGCTATTTGATTATATGGTTTACAGATCCTCCAACTTGAATTTTTCCATTTTGGAAAATAAAAATAATTATTTTTATTATCTTCTGCCGACAGGGTATTAGGCTTTAGAAAATTATAATAATAAATAGTGACGGATCAAGTCATATAAACCATCACTGAACATGAACAAGACTGGTTACTGGTAGATATTTCTATAACAAATGCCTAATTACTAGTATTGAAAATAATTGTGCATTCAAATCAGAACAATGTATATGTACTAGTGTTTATAACAATTATTGACAGCTAAAGTGATCAATTATATTTATTTTCTGTCAACCAACCATTCATAATCTCCAATTATTATTATTTTTCTATTGGATCCGACTGACTGGCCAAAATATCAAATTATAGTTGTTTATTTTTTCGACCGCCCGAGCCAAAATCAGAGAAAAATCCGTAAACAAGGGAATCAGGCCTATATGTATACTATATGTACTGTCAAGGATTGTGAGAAAAATGTAGCAAAGAAAAGAATTGCATCAAAAGAATAAAATCTAGTACAGAATATTCACGTAATGTGATGATAGTTATCTAACCATGTTAACTGCTGCATGTATCTGTGTATTTCACACCTCTGCTGCTTTGTTTTCAGTTTAATCCAGGAATGAGTGTAAGTATTTATAATTTTATATCAATCTGTCAAATCAATTAACTATATTTTTAAAAATATGTTTTTTAATTTGGAATTTCACCACTGTCCCTGTCATAGTATAAATACGTATTCATTTAATTTTAATTTTAATTAAATATAATATCTTCAATGTAATATCTTCAATGCTCTTCTCTTTTTTTTCACATGGACAGCCGTTTGCCTTAATGCAGTGTATTATAGAGGAGGTAAGTGTTTCTTATTATTTATTTGATTCAAGAGCATCTATCTTCCTTAAATGAATCTAGAAATTAATTTCACTGTTCTGTGTAAAACTTGGAATATGTATTGTAGGTTAAGAGAATGAGTTTTGCGTTAGTTTCTTTGAGTATGTGTATAAGGGTTTAAGTATGTGTATAAGGGTTTAAGTATGTGTATAATGGTTTAAGTATGTGTATAAGGGTTTAAGTAGGTGTAAGGGTGTATTCTTCATTAATAGTAGAAAGTGACAAATTTAATGAATATTGATTAAACAAAATACACCTCCACAGTATCAGACATTATGTCTACACTTTTCAGACACCAACCATGTTATCTCAAGAATTCATTTCTCCGGAATTGGTTGAATTCGTGGCTAACTGGTCAGTATTGTTGTTGTCTGTGAATAGTTGCTTGACTATACATTAATGTCTCATTTTAGTTCACCATGTTGTGTAAATACTATCAGATAGATTTACTCCAAACATTTTTAAACATGGTTGTGTTTCTATGCCAGTGCATCGTCGCAAATGGGTGAAAGATTCCCGCGACGTTAAACTCCATAATCACTCACTTACTACGCCAGTGCTTTGTATGATTTTGCTATGTGTTGTTTATTTGTCTTCATTTGTATTGTACATGTCACTCCTTTTTTATTGTGTTTTATTGTGCTCTATTAAATGTTCAACAAAGTCCTCTGGTGGGAAATAAAGTCTTATCTTATCTCATGTTGATTTTTAATATTCTATTTCAGTTTGTTTAAGGACCCCATGAGGAGACTGACGGCAGCAGAATTACCAGTTGAGTAACACGTGCATCTACATGTAGGGTGGGTGGGATTGCAATGGTAGAAGATTCGACTTCAAATCCAAAGGCCCCGGTTTCAATTACCATCACAGGAGTCTGACATCAATGTTCACAAAAGTTACCTTTCAGACACGGATCATGGTAGGATGTGCTGTCTGTATTGTGGCAATGCAGTTATTATCCTTGGTCTGTCAGTACCAACCAGTGCTCGCAGGTTTACCGCAACATTCAGCACTATGGATGTTGCGGGTTTCCTGCCCTAAACTGACAAGCCATGATTTAAGTGAAAGAATCTTGAAAGTGGCTCTAAACACTCATTTTAAAAAAATTAAAAATTAAAATAAATGTCACCATTCCAGCCTCATTACACGCATATACACAAAAATGATTACACTCTATATGCATAAAGCTACTATAATAATAAAATAAGGGTACATATTTTACCAACCCAAATTTTGAGCCAATGAGATCATGGAGATAAGAGTAATGAATCAAGCAATACAATCACTGTTGACAATTTGTATGTTTCGTAACATTTTGCCCTTTCCTGTGTAGAATCACCAATTTATTCGGCACCATATGGACGGAAATGCAGCAATGATAGCAGAATGGGTGCAGAGATGTATGCAACAGCAACAACAACAGCAACAACAACAGCAACAACAACAACAGCAACAACAACAACAGCAACAACAACAGCAACAACAACAGCAGCAACAACAGCAACAGCAACAACAACAACAGCAGCAACAGCAACAGCAGGCAGTGCCCTAGCACTCATCAATACCTGTCCTTATCAATCAAACTACAGTCAAGATAAACGGTTGACAATCAAATAGTCTTCCAGCTAATGAGTCTAGAAATAATGTATGAGTATAAGTAGTACATCAGACAATCGGCTCTGTGTTAACCTGCTAGCTGCTGGTGGCAAGCAGGGATGCCGTGGTGACATGGTGTACAGGATCCTAGGCCAGACTTGAAACTTGAAACTGATGATGACAAAAAAAATCGATGTGATTGAATTCAGTAGAGCACACCATTACCTTCCTAGCGACAAACTGCAACATGATGGTGAAGACATACACAGTGTACTACTCAGGGGCGTAGCTACCTATTCCACCAGAAGGCCCATGCCTGCAGATAATGTTGTCTTTTATACGAAAGCAAATTAAGGACTGTGAAATTGAATTTCCCCATGTGAGTCTGCACTGCATTTCAGCCCTGGCTTATGCCCCTGGCAGTATTAGTAGGAAGCTGGACCTAGTCAATATGTGTGTGTGTATGTGTGTGTATGTGTGTGTATGTGTGTGTGTGCATGTGTGTGCATGTGTGTGTGTGCTTGTGTGTGTGTGCTTGTGTGTCTCAATAACGAGTCGTGTCGATCACACTGTCTCGTTCCATGATCGTGACTTTCAGAATCAGTCAGCATATAGGATGCCGTTTCATACTGTAGCTGGTTACTGGTTAATAACGTATGTTGTTATTTGTTATTTTAATAAATACACGCGGAAAGACAATTCACTCTGCCACCAAGTCATGTATAGCTCAGCGTTCTATTCTTCCCTATTATATTGCTATGTATTGCGATAATATTGTGTAATGTATCGTTCAAATCCCGAGTCAAGAGCCCAGCATCATTGTTCACGAAAGTTACCTTTCTGCTAGTTTATGTATACGCTGTATTTTCAGATCGGGGAGACAAGACTAGTAATAAAAATAAAATCAATCTATTTATTTCACAATTGACCTCAATAGAAGCCATACAGTTAATATTACAATCTGTATTTCAATTCAACAAAATGTTACCATTCAACACAAGTGCAGTGTTACCATACCATAGATGACAATGGTATTATGCTTGAATTATCAATCTAATCGTTATACCCGGTAGATTAATTCTATGAAAGGCACTTAATATAACAGGACATCGGCCAATATAATTATAGTCATATAATATTCTACTTTTCGAAAGGGGATAGGATAGGACATTGAAAATAGAATAATACTACTATTGATAAGTAGATGCATATAGGGCAAGTGCTTCAATACAGCAAGACACTCGCAGCACTAGTTGGTAATTACCCATTATTACGCAACTTCTCTTTTCTCTGATCCTCAAATTCTTACTCACTTTATTTGTCGTTGAGCATAAGATTTTACTCGAACATGAAATCGTACTTTAAAATCTTTCGTAAACTCGAGGCATCCTTTTAGTGAAATATTAATTTTAAGTGGCGGTAGTAGTAGTACTGATAGGATTTCTTGGATTCTTGGATAGCTCTTCTTGGATTATTCCCACCCCACCCCTGTCCCAATCCCAGTTAATTTTGTATAAAAATGAATTGTCCCTCTGAAAACGAAAATATAGTTTTCAAAAACAGAATTCCCTTTGGTATCTGCATAGTAGGAACGTGAAATTTAATATATTGAATATATATATATATATATATATTTTATTTTATTTTATTTTAACAAAATGTACAAATGGCAAAATATCCGTGAGGGAATTGCTTTAAGATAATAATAGATTTAAATAGTATTTTAACACAGGAGTACGAAAGCAGATTTAATTTATGAATAATGAAAAAGAAATAGAAGTCTTCTTGCAAGTACAAATCCACAGAATCTTAAATATTCGTGTTAACATAGATGCGGCTCAAATGATGTATCTTCACCACGGCATCGCGATTGAGCGTTTTGTCGATCGCACTAATGAATGTTATCGAAATAACATCAGTAATTACTAATAGAGTTGAAAAACTAGCGTTTACATGCTATGGGGAACTATGCATTGTCATTCATTTAGGTTAGCCTACAGAGATGCCTACTATAAAAAATTAAAAATAAACTGTTGTGACTTCTGGGTAAACTCGTTAGTGAATAAAAGAGATCACCGCGTCTTTGCAGCGAGAATAGTGGCAGCGAATGAAAATCCCAGTTAAACCCTAATCCTCGAGATAATCGAAATAAAGGTAATTAAATTGTATTGATCACCACAGGCCTATCGATGTTGAAGCCTCCAAAAGCAAGAGGATTTTATGGATGCTTCTTCCATTGGCCACAGAGATGAAGCGCAAGAGCAGTCACGGATTCCTGAAGATTGAGGATTTATCACGACCAGTGCAAGTGAGATGTTGCTTGTCCAATGATGGATGGAAATATAGAAACCTGTATCGGTTATGTAAATATATTGTAAATATATGTTGTTTATTTTCACCAACACAGACCAACGGTACTCTGATTATGAAAGGGTGTGACGAGAAACCCAAAACTCTGAATAAACATAATTTCATGGACATGACAAGCATCATGAGTGTTGGTAATATGATATTTATGTAGTCATAGAAATGTTGAAAAGGGCATATTTATACTGTCGTATATTATATTGGTTCTTTAAAAGACTTAACAATTCTGATAACAATAATTTGTGTCATTTAGAAACTGGGAATGGTGGAACAGGTCCCAAAATTACAAAATATTTATAGTACGATTTCATGCTCAAGCTCAAATTGTATATGGGAAATCGTACTCAAAACAGTGTCGTAATACTAATCAAGGTCCCAAGATTACGAAACGTTTTTGAGTACACACTCTTGCTCAACGAGGTTGAAATCGTGCTCAAAATGTTTCGTAATCTCTGGGCCAGATCTATACCAGCGCACCGTTTACCGTAATGCCAACTTCATGTTAGAGAGAAATGCTCTTTAGTTGGATGAGTAAAGTATATGGCGATGATAATAAAAGAATGGTAGTCCCTTTCAACCCAACCCTATGTGAATACGCGTGGGATGCGCGCGCATCATGTCTGAACATCGTTTGCGTATATAGGTACGAGTTTACAGAGACATTCTTTGCGTTTGGAATTCGATATTGGAATTTAGATCGACATGTACAAGAGTCTTAAAAACCCAATTTGAAAAGACTTGACGTGTTCCCGTTGAAATTGTTCACGGCTTGAATTTTGGCTTATACAACTTCCGTTTTTTCTCTCCAGATTAATGTTACCGTTATTTAAAACAACATGACTATGATCTTATGATATCTGATTAAATATCTACGAGACGATGTATCAATGAAACTCGCATAATCTGTGTATACTATTTCCAGTCAACTTAACGTGGACTCACACGGGTCGATCGGTTGCGTCGAATGAGTCGATGCGTCGAATCGCACCGTGTGGGCGTACATGCGATGCAAATTCGCAACGACAGAGATCGTACGAGTAGAACAATCGAACAAGACGCGCCGTACGACCGATCGACCCGTGTGAGCGACCCTTTATACAACGACGTCCTGCTGTTACTAGTTACTCGTGTCTGAATATGTATCGCACTGCAACTGTCTTTTAATGTTAAATTGACCAGCAGCTGCTGCTAACAACGCTGACCTATCCTTCATTGCCCGCAACCTTTCCTGCCGTATTTTCTCTCTTTTGTCCGGACTGTTTTGTTCTACTAGACTCTCTAAGGCGCTCTTCCTAGCACGTTTAGAATATACATTAGCGGTTTTCAACGTGTCTTTCACAGTATTTGCGTCTTGAAGCTTAGTACCGTTCGAATATTCGTCGGTTTGCCGTAGGGAATGTTCCGACCTCGATCGCGAGAGGCTACTGACTCTGGAGTATTTAGAACTGTGGGCACTGGTACTGCGAGATGTGGATTGGGAGACGGGTTCAAAGCCGCCGTCCTCCTCTTCGTTCAGCTGGTCCAGCATGCTGCTCATTGACACGTGTTTGCTCAAGGTCTTTGAGCTCTTCTCCGAGAGAGTCTCCTCGCTTTCTGACGACCCCGGTCTGTTGTAGCCTCGCATCTCCAAATGTCTTCTTTCGTAATATACAACATCCCGATCCGGCAAAGAATCGATAGATGAGGAGGAATCAAGGCCACGGACAAAATTATTGACTTTAGATGACGGTACGTCTGATTTAGAGCGGAGCAGGTGCTTGCACGTCGTAGCACCGTTTGCGAGGTACACCGCGTCCTTCGTTATGATGATACCAGTCTGTTTGGTGGGGGTGAACGCCGACGACGGCCGCTTTGATTGTTTCGGAGGGGAGCTGGTCTGGCCCAGTGCGGTGTGAGGGCGGACGAGGTGTTCGCTGTGATGCCGTTGCCTGCCGCTGCTGTAATCAGAGTTGACGCTCTTTCCTGAGGATGCTCTCTTCAGTTTCTCCTCGATCTTCGTCCCCGGGACCTTCTGAGAGTCTCCCGCGCCATTGGAATGCCGACCATGATGAAGGAAGTACGACACGCGCTGTTGAACCGCCAACTTCTCGTCTTCCACTTCCCCTCCGATCCTGTTCCTGGCGGACCCGGGCTTCTTCTTCCTCTTCTTCTTATCGTCGTCCCAGGCTATCGTCTTTCCCAGACCATTGCTCATCGGGATGGCGTCCGTGGAAACGGCCTTGGCTTTGAGGAACCTCTGGAGCTGCCTCTCCACGACCTTCCACTCCATGAGGCGCCTCTCGCTCAGCCTGGACAGGCTGCGGCTGTGAACGGACTTCTCGTAGATGTTGTCCCTGGATCCGGACGGGGCCACTCCCTTTTCGCAGAAGCCGGTCGTCCTCCTGATCGACTCCAGGTTGGCCAGAATCAACTTCTTCTCCCTCTCGACGAGGCCCCACTTCCGCAACTTCTCGCGTTCGTAGATCCTCAGCTGTAGGTCCAGACGCGCACGCTCCATTCGGTTCTTCCGGTCCGCCTGAAGGACCCTGTCACCGGTTCCGGTCAATCGAGGTTGCATCGTGCACACTGATGGCCAGCTTTAAAAAATTAAAAATACATATCACTTAGATGTAAAAGTTCATATGTACACTGGTTGTCTCTGCTAACTATTTTTCAGTTTTCAATCATCTATTCTACATCAGTACACAATGATAGAGGGTAGAATGGTGGTAGGGGGTGGGGGTGGTTTTGGGGGAGGAGAGAGGCGTGCACCTGCTTGTTTGTGCATAAGCATATTTTCGCTGTTGCTTAATTCCATCTGAAAATTGATTAATTTTGTAGTTATAAAATATGAAATATTTCAATTAATATATTATCTACATGTACCGGATATTCGTTCATCACTGAACTATGTTGACGTTTAATAAATAATAGTAATAATAATAATAATAATAGTATTTGTCGCATAACATAGAGTGTAATAATTCCATGCTATAAATATAAATATTTTCACTAGTGCAATAACACAATGAATTTTTATAATTTCAATAGTCTCTAGAACCTGTTTTAGAGCTTCATCTTGGGACTTAATTTGTCGAATTTGAAGATAACAGATTTATTCAATTATATATACAATCATATTTATTAATATTTACACATTTACTTGGAACTATATCTTGTCTGCGTGCTTTAACCCAGTTCCCAAGACATTTGCCTATATAGTGTTTGTGACTGAAAATTGATATTACAATAGTTTCTACAGTTAAGTGATAAATTGAATCTCACATTCGTGCTAAAATATTACAGAATTTATTAAACTCGTTCGCAAAAATAATATAAGATTTTCCAACTCGTTTAATAAATTCAGTAATACATGACCACTCATATGAGATCCTCTAACATATCTGAAACAGTGTACAAAAGAGAGAAAATAATAAGTTTGTGTACTTGCCTCAAAAATAGATAGACACCAATGTACAAACCTCCGCCTGGTGTATATATAATTCGATATATGTCATACTGACGTGTAAATGAACTTTCCGCCACTTACTTAACTCTTATTGTGACAGACGTTCGTCACAATACAGAGAATCACCACCCCATTTACTTCCACCCACCCCCACCCCACAGTCGACTCACCTCAACAAGTGTTAAATCCCTATATAAGTCCGGCATCACAATTCCCATTACCAAAGAGTATTGCAACTATGTATATATACGTCTGCCCTACCCTTCCGGGCATCTGCTTTGTCAATGGTCATGTCGGTGGGATATATCATGACAATCGGGGGACGTTTCCAAGGAATATGATCCCCTACCTCACGACGCATTACGATCATAACATGTCATTTTGGACATAATATTTATACAAATGCGGGCAAAGTGAAACATTATGTCGAAGGATTGGTGTTCAGCTGCGCCAAGGTACACGAGCCAGCTATAATACCGCCACTGTTATTGTATGTGTTAGTAGTAATATCTTTGGATAATCCCTCTAATACCTTCAGTTAGACGTATTTGCCCGTACAGTAATCAAAACACAGAGAACAATGTATCAACCATTTACAATAATATGCGAGGATACCTTTCATATGGTTATAGTTAATATTTTTCGTTGATGTTGCATTATTTTTTCGCCATTTATTCGCTATTAAAACACATCTTTTAATAAACAACATAGAAACTACTATGAAAAGTGAAACTATTTGGGTATTTTGGTTACTGCATGAAAAATGAATTTAAAATAAACATAAATAATATACAATATATTTTTTAAATAAATAATAGTAACCTATTCGCATTGTTTCACAGTGCTACACATACCATACATTTGTCAAAACAATCCGGCAATACGTGCCAGCTGAAACGCACTACACGTCGATGGGGTGGGGGTGAGGGGTGGGTGGGTGTATTTTTTATTCAGACCATACATCTGGTATATACAGTACAACACTACACCATTCTTGTCATAATAGAGCGAGTACTGTATATTACATTAATTAGATATAGTTCCCTGATTACTGCTTATCGTGGTGTATCAGTATGTCAGACACATGACTACCCCCACCCAGTGTATTGAATTATCAAATATCATATATGTAAGGCACCGTACCTGTTTGACATGTATGATAAAAGAGAATAAAGCTTGCTCATCAATCTGTGACTAAGTGGCGTCGATTACAGATGGCATCAGTTACAATGTATGCATTTAAATCCACAGGTGACTGATTTTATTATTATCTTTTAATTATGGACAATTATTAATCGATTTTTAAAAAAACAGAGAGATTAGAAGGCCGTGCGAAAATCAAATACATCCGTCATATCCCATAGGGAATAATATTTATCCATATATGACGTACACAGTGTCACACGACAGTAACATATACACCATATAGACACGGACGTTGACCTTCTTGAAGCTGCAGGCAATCGTATATGCAATGAGCAGTGAGGTTTTATTAAGCCAGTAGTTGGAAGATTAGACATTCCAGTTGAAGTGTCACATAAAGAACATGTATGCCAACGTTTCATTGTATGAATGTATGTAATTCAGTAATTTATTACCAATAAATACTTTAGTGTATCACATACAGACAAAGTTGACTATGGTAAAATAATCAATAGAATCAACGTATGGAAGTCCTGTTAGGCTCAAGTATCTTTTTCCATCCATATTCTAGTTTTAAAATCTGTTCTGGTTATATTTTTTTAATAGATGTATTTTGTTGTTTATCGACGTATGCTATATATCGCTAAACGCGCACCTATATGTTATAGATTGATTTCATTAAATATAATATTTTACTTTTATTTTCAATATATATATTTTTATTTAATTGAACGACTACATAAGGAAATCTCTTTAATAAACACGAAAACTTTATAGAAAATTTACAATAGCAAATAATCTAGTTGTTGATAGTATTCCCTGTATAACTCAACCCTTGGATTGGACAATGCTCTCGACGTCAATTACAATAATACAAGCGCATTTCCTTCTTGGTACATCCGTCAATGTTCGGAGTTTGGCCATACCCAATAGTTAGATCTATATTTGTAAAGTAGTCATTGATTCACCTGTAATCCCCTGGAAACGCATAGTTTACTATCAAACACTTGATGTGAGAACGATTGACGGACTATTTATTTTCTATGTGTTCCATGTAGACAGTTTAACTAACAGGGCTTTCATAATAAATACAGTTGTCCGTGATTTTCTGTGGAATAGATCGTGTATCTGCTATGATTATCTTCAGAACACATAACATGAAAATTCAATGGCTTACTTGTGCAGTTCATTTTGTACCATTTTAGTTCATGAAAGATACTGGAGGCCCGTTCTTGTGTATTTTTCTGTCTATTTAAAAAAAATTTTTTTTTAAAGATTTAATTTATTTTATTTTACAATATAAAGACTTCGAAAAGTCTTTAAACTTTTAAACGATCGAACTATGATAAATTCTCTCAACGTATGTGCCAACACTACTCATGTATACTTTCGAATATATCGCAGAAACTAAGCAACAAGCAATTGATATTGAGGGGTCTCGTTACAAAGAAAATGATAAACAATGAAATAGTAAATCATATTTATCATATCTATGTTTGTCCATTCAAGTAACCACTCACCTCTTCGTATTTCCCAGTTATTACTAAAAACCGAACTAGTCGGTTAAACAATCACAATATAAACGGGGTAACAGAAATACAAACAGAAATATACGACAATATAATACAATATGATACAATCTATTAAACCCACACACATTACCCACAAAGGTAGTTTGTGTAAAGTTATACCATAAATACATCCTATCATTATACACTTTGCTTACTGGGACTATGTGTTGTAATTAAGTGAAATACGGTACTCTAGTTAGTAGCGGGTGGGTGTCAATTAGCTAATTTGCTGGTATAATAAATAATGTTTGCTATTGGTCATCGGCAGATTATGTTTCATGGGTCAATAATTGAATAGGACATATTAATCTATAGATCTCTTAACTTTAGAATTATCGTAAGCCGATTCCGGGCTGACCTGTCGAAAGGTAATAAGGGACAATGTATAATAAACCTTAACCAACAATGTAAGACTCTTGCTTGAACGACACACTGAACAATTACAGTAGCATTATATATCATTATTAATTTGATTAGTGTTGTTGATGTTAATGGAACATGAAGCATTACAGTAATATATGTTTGCCACGATGCAAACTTACGTATACTGAGTGGTTACAATAGTTTCAACTTTCAAGCAATATGGCTTCTTTAAAGACATTATTATAGTGAAACTGTGTTCTGCTGACAATTTATTGTTGTTGGTTTGTTATATTTTTATTTAGACATGCACGGCCATTTTTTAAAACTATCTGAAACACATGTTACTAATATTATAGTGTCTTCCTGAATACTTATCTTAAACTGTATTCAGCGAACACTGCGAGTATTTATTATTCCAGTTACGTAGGCCTGTTCTTGCTATCTACATTTGACAAAGTCCATGTCATAATAAACATGTTGGCTAAAGCGTTCATGCATAACGATTCTTCCGAAAGATATTAGACTGTTAAAAGGCACTTAATACTGTAAATGATGAAATATACGCGAGCATGATATTAATGCGAACAATGCGACCGCCGTATGGTCGCGTTTAATTGATGCGCATTAAATACGTGCAATTTCAGTATATCCATATCATTAGTGTTTGTAATTTGATCTACTAACACTGAACCTAACTTTATTGAATATCCCTATGCATTGTTGTTCTGCATTCATAACCATGCAGTGCTTATTTTATATAATTACAAAAGGTTGGTGTTTAGGTCTATGTGTTCAACCTTTACACAAATACGCTCGGTGCAGGTTTCATAACATATCTATTCTTCTTTGACATTAAGTAGTTTATTTTTTGTCTGCTTGCAAGGGTAACTGTAATGTGGCAATGTGAAGTCAGTTTACTATATACATACAGTATTGACACTTTGTAGCGTATAAGCAGAACAGAACAGAAAATAATGATAGTCTAAACAATCACACAGTCATATCGTTTTTGTTTTGTTCAGATAAATTGGAGGTTTGTATGATTTACATTATTCGTCAAAGACATCTTGAGTTCTATATAGGCTAAATAGCACAAGTTGTATGTAGGAGAGTATGCATGCAAGTTAACAATACGGTTTTGTTTAAGAATGTTGTTGTTCGTGGTAAAACTTAATGAATTTGTGAAAATAAACGTATGTTTTAGCATGCATGTTTGCGTCGTATCATATTGCATTTCTAATTATTATTGATTCTCAATGACGTTGGTATATGTAAACATACCTGTTTTGTTAATCAAGTTCGTGGTCGATACTATTGTATCACCCAATACTATGCCTGTGCAGTAGATATCGCTTGTGAGAGATCAGCGATATCTACAGGCGATAACTACTGCTGTAGATATCGTTTGACCAAATTAGTGGTTTATATGATTGTTCTACCATTGTGATGTCATTGCTGTAGATATCGCTTGACCCAATTATTTGATTGTTCTACCATTGTGATATCATCACTACCATTGTGATGTCATAGCATTGCTATGAAGTCACAGTGCAAATGCACAGCAGCCTAAACATTGATTTCACAGTTAAATCTTTATGATGTGTCATTTTTCTTCTTAAATGACTTGAACATTATATTGACAAAGCCTCGGATTCAATAACTCTATTTAGCACCCAATACTGGCTCTGAGGAGATATCACTTCAAATGTTTGTGATTGGTCAATTCAGGCATGTGACTTGAAAGGTCAACTGCTACCATTGTGATGTCATCGCTATCAGAGCAATGCTATGACTTCACAGTGCAAATGAGCATCAGTTTCCTAGTAAAAACCTTTCAAAGTGCTATTTTTCTTCTTAAATGACATGAGAATGATGTCGGGTGATAAAATAGCCTCGTATTTACGTTACTTTTATCAACGAGTAGGATACCAACTATCAAAAGTCACTCCTGGTACACTGTACTAATATTGTGATTGTTTATCATGCCAATTATAAAATTCAGGCCCCGAGATTACGAAATGTCTTCAGTACGATTTCATGCTCAAGCTCAAATTTAATATGGGGACTTGTGAACATGAAATCGTACTCAAAAAGGTTTCGTAATCTCTGGGTTTGGTTATTGTGTACATGTGCAAATATGAAATATAACGTTAAAACACTGATGACTGATTCAACAATATTCTACTCACCGTTAGCGCGATCAATAGAGAAATAGAGGTTTGTTCCCCATGTGTAAAATAATGTCAGGTGGCTAGGTGTTAGACAATATACCCCCAACACCCGCATAAAGACTTTAAATATCTCAAGCTCCCACAAGCGACCTCCCGTATAAAACATTAACCTATCCATTTACAATGCATGTGTCTTGTATATTGTATATATTGCGACGGCGTATCTATATCATCTGAGATTGTACGTATTAGAGCCTTTATGAATGATAATCATCTAAGTGCAGCAGCCTAAACATGGACATATCGCGGCCGGGTATACTTACTACCGCGTAGCGTGCCTCTGAACAAATTGTAGAGACAATACCCCTGAGGTCTCGTGGAACCAAACACCGACCAACAAACATGGCGGGGCTTGTATATTGGAGCCAATAGTTTCATAATAGCTCTCGAAACAAATCGTGTTCGGTTATATGCTGGCGTGGATAACGTACGGCGATTAACAAGTTCGGAGATGTGAACGACACTTCAATATCGTAACAGTTTGGCTGGTGATAACGACACACGATATTTCCTACTTAACATTACATTGCAAGGTAAACGGAGATCTCACGTCAAGCATGTGGGCAAACACTGTAAGCTCAGAGCTATTCTGTGCGAAATATCGTAACTTTAAGGCAACCTTAACCCCAACCTTAGCAATGGTGGGTGTATGCCATGTTTTGTACAGGAGAGCCGGCGTATCGTTCTCGTAGCTCTCGTATCTACGAAGATACCATAGCGCCCTCGTAGCGATCACTTACTACGTGACAATGGAGCACCTAAGAGAACGTTATAGTGGCTATGAAAGCTTCGAGAAACGTTACCCTGCTGGATGGTCTTTCAAAGTATCAACAGCGCGTTTCTACATACATTAAACAGCAATATTACACTGACAATGTACATTAAAAGGCATTATTACACTGACAATGTACAACACTATTTGACTTACGTTTTATGTCTAACACGTGCTGGACACATGGCTCAAGATCCCGATGTCATTTCATCCACATATAACGGCAAATATACCAGAGACCAGACTGCCTCATTGTCCATTAACTTCACATTCCTGCAGTATGCAAAACACCGCTTGTACAACATATGAAAATAATGAATGCAATAAATCGTATTGTGTTCTTTAGTGCATTGTATAGAGTAACAATCAGACATCTTCGACGATAGGATTTCTATTGAGACGTTAACACTTTTAGTAATGAAAGCATACTCGCTGTTATTGTGCAATATTGATCGTCCTCATTTATCATGGAATTCAATAGGTATGTATATAGCAAACAAAAGCGCTAAAATAAAAACCAGGTCAGTTTTCTGCAATAAATAAACCCAGCGGAAATCTAGTAAAGAAGTTTCATGATACTTTAAATTTCCATATACATCTGCCTTAAAGATACATTTCCTGTGTCTTTGGATACGGAAACAGCGAAAAGAACAAACTGGAAAGTTTCCATCAATAGGTTTACGGAATATGAAGGAAACATAGTGTTGCTGGTATATGCTATACTTTTCGGAGATTTATTTTCCTAATCGAAACAACGTATTGGAACATTAAAATTAATATAGCCTACTAATATTCCGTCACAATGAAATACCTTTGATTCACATGAGAACACTGTTTCGGGCTGCCTATATATATATATATATATAATACTTGTCCTTAGTTAACTTTGTTGAGCATATTATAGGGGTTAACCATACCGCCGATATCGCTAGTCAATCAACTGGCGTGAGTTCCACCAATAAGGAACAATGGATACATAGCGCTCGTAGATCAATACGGTCCATTCCTATATCTTGGGTTCAATCCCTTGCAATTAATAATGATTTACTATATGGCCTGTGTTTACTGAAAGACGGGAGGGGAAACGACAAATATTCGTGATATTGCTACTTATTTTTTTATTATTATTTTCTTTGAACCATTACGTCATTCGTCATTATCAGTCAGTAATCAGCTGGTAATGATATATGTCACGATAATTAGTTTGATAATATAAATAAGGCTATATTGTAATCGTTACATAATGGACTGGCTACGAGTAGTTTGGAAACACAACTTTCGAATCATTACGTTGGCTCAGCTCTAAGAATTACATTAATAAATTCGTAACAAATTATTGACGGTTTTAAAGTGCACAAAGTTTATTCCAACTATTTTTAGTTTGTTCACTGGATGCATTTGTTCACAGGATGACAATGCAAAAGAAAACCTGCAACACCTACAACCAATAGTGTTGCAGTTAACCCGTGAAAACTGACTACAAGATCAGGAGCGTAACTAGGGGTATTTTAATGTGGATTTACCAGTGCTATAACTGTGCTCATGTTTTGTTTGAAAAATACAGTTAGCTAGGAAATTGATGTGGATGTGTCTGCGTATCTGTGTATAGGCAGCTACATGTCTGATAACCAAACCATAGACAAAGTGTCTCCATAATGCTTCTGCAATCCGCATTTAGCTATATATGCGAATTAAAAAAGCCACAGACACGTGTGATGTGTGCGCACACAAAACCGTAGACGAAGCCGCAGGACGTTTACTAATCCATATATAGGCCCTATATTTTCCCTACAAAATATTTAGTAGGGCAACTTGTATACATCGCAGTGTTTGAATAATGCCCATTGGGTATCTGAAGTTAACCACGCACCTAGTACTAGAGCCACGGATGTTATACCTTGACTACACCTACTATATCAGGAGAATCTGTGAGAAATTCATTATCTGCGAATTTAAAAAGCCAAAGTAGTACTAGCATACCCGGTATGACATCAAATCGAATGTAGGATCAAGAGGCGTATCCCCTCAACAGCATCTTCGAAACACAGACCATTATGCCTACTTATGCCTAGGCAGAATGGTGTGGGATTCGAAGTTGTCAAAACAGTCGCAATCGGTATCCTAGAATAATTGGTATTAAACCTACATGAACAAAGAAAGTAAAACAGTCAATGTCACCGTAAATAGATTGCATGCGGTTTCCAACTTATCCGTTAGTAGGCCTATATAGTGAGATCGTGTGGTAGACAATTTCGTTAGTCCATCCATCTTGACTGATCTAATGGTGACGTCATCACAATACGGTTAATTATTTTTTTGGTTGTAAACTTTCGATACTATCTAGTCTATAGATTTAGAAAGGACTGTACTAAAGTCAACTGTTGAACCCTACCCTGTAGGGTAGTATGCAGTCTGTTTCACTAACATGGATAGCACGCTAAAATAACTGTGTATGCTAACCATGTTATAATACCACTTAATGTACGGAGGATGGCCATCCGTTTCAGAGGATGAGAATCACAATCGGACGTCATGTCTAGTAGGCCTACGTGGTCTACCCAATTGGAATGATTTTACGTGTGATTTATGTTCTCACGTTTTTGGAAAAATACTACCGTTAGAATTTAAGGGAACCATGATATTGCTATATTTAGAGTAATTTCAAATGCAGACACGTAAAGTGGTATCTAAACAACTTACAATACACGGGCAATACTAATCTTGCACGTGCTTGCACCAGTCTTTTTGGGCTGTGTAACGGTGGTACTTATCAGTCACCTCTATTTGAAGGAAACCAAATGTAATATAATTATGTGTTCCCTTATTTCTTTGTAGGTAGTATTTATGCCTAGATATGGAATTTAATGTATGTCTGATGTGATATTTCTTATTATGTCAGTATTTCAAATTTGTATTAAATTTAAGCCAACAGATGTTATTAAATTTATTAACATTAAATTATTTTTAATATATATAAATATATATATAAAATTCTACCCATGTAAATGTGTATTGAAGATCTTATTTGCCTGTTCAACATGATAAAGGACATATTACATCATCAATCAACATCTTGTCTTTTCCTCATAATTGTTGCTTACCACATAAATATAACATCTCAATAAATACACCAAAGCAAGTTAATATTTTGTTCCATTTAAGTGTTAAAATGTTGACTGCATGGTGGATGTCATTTATAAACTAGTGTATGAGGCTGAGGTCATGCATTTGCTTGGACTAAATGACCTGCAAGGGAGACTACTCTAATAAGCAATATGGCAACATCGAACACCAGTGGGAATTGATGTACATATCCATGATATTAATACTGCTGTACCTATATGTAATGGTCCAGAAATCTAGACATCTATCTTTTCATATGCATCAGTTAATTTTGGTAAAACTGATGCACCTAGAATTATATCAAATAATCAAACAGTCAATTTCTTAAAGCGCAACATCCATTTTCCACACAAGCTCTCTGATTGTCTATAAAATATTTTATAAACCAATCATACTGTTCCATTGCAAGACCAGAAAAAGTGCCCAAGTATGACGGTGCAATATACTTGGAATGTGTTTTGGTGTAAAGCACTCTGATGATCATCCAGAAGATGCAGCTATCCAACGATAATGTAATTCAAATTGTAGACAATCTTTTCCTAATTCAGCCTGTACCATATAAATCAACACAGACCACTTTAATAAAGAAAATCATCACACAGTCTATAACATGCAGACAGATTCATTGTTCATACAAGGCTCCTGGTTGACATAATTTGTATACTGCAAGTGAATGTTCTGTGAGCATTGAACAAGAACAAACTGTTCACACCTCTAGTATGTTTAATAATCAGAGCGGTGTTTCACGAAAAGGTCGTACTGTAGTCCTGGCCTAAATCAGGGCGTACACCATGCTTTTGCTACAGCAGGAAGCGACGTAAACTGCGATTTAGGCTTGGACTTGTACGACACTCTCGTAAACCTGATTAATTATCATTGCAGTTTGCAACAAACACTATTTTGAACATGATGTACCTTAAATTTATCCTTTCTAGATTATTCGTAATCACTGTTTTAT
This sequence comes from Lepetodrilus schrolli, assembly GCA_032361225.1. Taxonomy (NCBI): domain Eukaryota; kingdom Metazoa; phylum Mollusca; class Gastropoda; order Lepetellida; family Lepetodrilidae; genus Lepetodrilus; species Lepetodrilus schrolli. The sequence continues at coordinate 20,374 of JAUTBT010028963.1, forward strand.
TGTTTTTAAGGTATCTGCAGTTGTGTCCAGCATGGAGAAGGAACATGAATTCTCTCCTTTTCTTCCCACCTTTAACCCTCTCCCTGCTGGATTAGGCAAAAGCACTGCTCATTAGGGCATATCCGGTTGCCCAGCAGGGAGAGGTTAATTACAGCGTGGGTTGTATACTTACCAGGGAGTTGAGAAGGAAAATGTGGGCACTCTGATCCATCTATTAAATTTCTTTTAAATGTAGCCCTTTGAGCATTCTGTCAAGCGAGGATTCAGAGCAATATAAATACGCACATTATTATTATTATTATTATTATTATTATTAATATACAGAGACGTCACACAAATTTATTTATTATTATTTTTAAATTGGGGTTTAGAGCCGCTTTCATGATTCTTTAACATATCACGGCTTGTCAGTTTAGGGCAGGAGGAAACCCGCAACATCCATAGCACTGAATATTGCAGTAAACCTGCAATTTCATAATTTCTTCCTTTTTATCCTTTAAATATCCGACTGCTACATGTATTTGTTAGTAAATACAGAACAAGCAAAAACATCATGGCAGAGTCATTTAGTCTTTTACATCACAGAGGCCGCTTACATTGGCCGTCATTCAGCTTCCATTTTTGGCAATGGTGTCTATACAACGACACAGATACAATGGCGCCAACAATACAGCACTCTCAAGAATCGTCAGGCAGTTTTCTACATTGTTTTTATGTGTGGATCAAATGGCTGTCATGATGTCTGAATGCCCAGGAGTTTTTTCACAGAGTCCTTGTATCTCGTAAGCGACTCGACATTTTCGCCCTCGTTGTTGATCTCCAGCATGGCCTCCTTGTAAGCTTTGACAGGTTCGAGGTCAAGGAGCGTCGTTTCGGAGACTTCGGATGGCAAATATGGCAACTTCTTGTCAGATTTATCGGCATCTGTGTTCTGAAATGGTAAAGCAGTTGGAAAGGTTCATCCCTGAGGCATTCTCATCACAGCTATTCTTGTGTCTCATTAACCCTCTCCATGCTGAAAGCAATCAGAGATGCCCAAAAGAGCAGTGCCTGTGTCTAATCCAGCAGGGAAAGGGTTAAAGACAGTTTCTAACCTGTTAAAAATGAGATGAAAATGAGATGAATATTATTTTGTATATTCCCTGAAAACTATCAACATTATGCCAATTTATTGAGAAATAATATCTGACAATATTACTGCACTTTCTTAAATATCCATGATGAATGAATGAATGAATCACAGCGGGAATAATTTGTCACCTATATGGGACGATTAAAGATCCAACTTTAGTTTCTTAATAGTGTATGGACGTTTGACCAAATAAAAATGTATACTTAAATATGCACAATGCAGGGCAAATTGATATTTTTTTTATATATCAGAATTTTCAAAAAATCTGAATTTTGTTGATCGTAGAGGACAATTCAAATGTCCGCAGCCACCACTTGGAGACTAGTACCTGATCGAGGTCCTTGCACTGCTGCAGCAGACTGAGGATGGTCTGGCTGGATCGGCTGTTGTCCCAGTTGTACCTCTCCATGTCTGCTTCTGCCTTGTCCGCCTCCCACGGCTCAGTTTTCTGAGGACGAGACGAAACATGACGATGACCAAAGAAAAAGCCAATTTTTTGAAAGTATATCAAAGAATAGGTATCTGGTAGAGAAGGGGGTGGGGGTGAAGTGTATTTAGCACATAATAAGTCGCAATTATTTTCATGGTAGTATTATTATTAGTAGTATTATATATATATACTGTTACCGATTGTATAAATAACATAAATAATGACATATAGTTATGTATAACTTCAGCTGTTAGTAATAATTTGAACATGCATTGACGTCTCTGGATGCCCAACTGTACATCAAACAGTGGCCACACTCTAAACTCTCACAGTAGCCACTAATAACAGTTTAATAATAACAGTTTAAAAGTAAAGAATAGTGAGTAAGTTATTGTTTTATGTTGCAGCAGGAATCTTTCATCAATACCAAACGAATAATAGAAAAGAATTTGCACTTTCGATCAAGGAGCAAAACTGCCTCATATATTGTTTAGAGGCACTTTCAATATTATTTCTCTTACTGCATGAAAACTGTGCATTATCGCTTTGGAAAGATTTTTCTTTTTTCTTTTCTTTTTTAATTGGGTTTAGAGCAGCTTTCAAGATTCTTTCACTAATATCACGGCTTGTCAGTTTAGGGCAGGAGGAAACCCACAACATCTGTAGAGCTGAATGTTGCAGTAAACCTGCGAACACCGGCTGGTACTGACAGACCAAGGATGATACAGACAGCGCATCCTATCAATAGCGACTGTCATGAGATCCAAGATGATAGATAGATAGATATACTGACCCATGATTCATAGTAGATAGCAGTCAGGAGGTACAAAGCATAGTCATAGTTCTGATGTCTGCCTGGGCATCTACAACGAAACAAAAGAAATTATTCAGAGAGTGTGTCGCAGGAACAAACCAACTAACCTCTAAATTTGTCGTCCAATACCAACATCTATATGAAATAAGAAACTATGGTTAGTACAAGAGCAAGTTGTCTGGATAATATTCCCCAGGGAGTTGAGGTGAAATGAGTGCACATTCATCCATTAACTGGGGTAATAGCACTTCCGAGTCATGCATTATATAAATGTATTATTTAATATTGTATTTAATCACTCCACTATTGAATTGAACATTGAGTCAGGTTGTTCATCGTGAATGTGCTAACTGCATACTAGACAGCTAACATGCATATGGCATTATTGATGTTTATGGAAAACTAAATTCTCACATACATGCAATAAACTAGGCAATATGATGTAAAAAATTTATCTTCCAGTTAGTACAAATTTAATTTCTCAACATTCAACATGTACATCTTAACAAAAATTCATTCTTAGTATGTTTTCATTACTCAATAACAAATGTATCATAATACCTCAAGGCCTACAACCTAATTAAAATGGAATCTTAAAATGTTACTCTACAAAATCTACAATCATCGAATGCCCTGCTCTCGTGAACTCTGACCTGTTGGTGGTGATTGTGAGTGTGTCTGTCGTGGGGTTATAACGATGTCCGACCAGTCTGTACAACTTATCTCTGGCATGGTAGTCCAACTTGAGGTATGATAGCTTCAGCTGAAAGAGTCAAGATAATATTAATTTGTAGTAAAACAAGCGGAAGATTAAGTATCTACAAGGTCTAAATTATCCTGAAGATAACCATGCAAGAAGTGTCAAATGATTTGGACTTGATCTCTTTAAAAAATATGCCGGCTTCATTAAATACATTCAGTCATTTTTAGTTGGGATTATATTATTATACGTGAACGAGTCTTGAAAGCGGATGTAAATCCCAAATCAATAAAAAAATAAATTAAAAAAATAAACAGCATTGGGGGTTTAGAACCGTTTTCAAGATAACTCTGCGGCTTGTCAATTTTCAGCACAAGGAGACCTGAAACAGGAAAAACCTGCAACACCTGTAGTGCTTAGTGTTGCAGTAAGACTACAAGCACCTGTAGTATTTGTGAACACTCGCTGGTACTGATGAACCAAGAATGGCAACTGCACTGTGACAGAACAGAACTTTTATCCACTCAAGCCGAGAACCTCGGAATAGCACTTATAAGTGTGTCAAATTCTATTTTTAGACGTATCCGGTGTAAAGATTATGGTGATAACCTACACAGTGACATGTGCGTGGCTGTTTTATTTACATACCTTACATTGTATCCCGATCTATCACATGTGGACCATGCTGAACATGATTCACCTCAGAATTGAACACAAATTTAAGTACTCAATGCGTATTTACAGCGTATTAAGATTTTATCTTGAGTTTAGTCACCGCAAGGCCTAGTACTCGTGTTTGGTTATCACTGGAAGTTGGGAAATTCTGGGAAATGTTTGGAAATTATATAATTAAACATGACCCACTTAGAGCCCCAATATGAGGTACAATACATATATTACAAAAATTATGCATCTTAACAAAAATGAATGAATTTGTACTTTATGTCACAGTGGGAATATTTCACCTATATGCAACAATCATGATAAATAATAACCGTATTAGAATGGTACATCGATGCAGGTAAACTGACTGACACATACCTGTATGGTGACTGTCCGCGCCCGAGTGTCTCTGATGGATGGACTTGCAAAGCAGTAGTTGGCTGTAGTTACAGTGATGGGGAAGTTCTGCTCGGTGGACTTGCATCCAAGTTCCTTTGGCCATTTCGTGCAATATTCTGAAGAAAAAATGACAAAGTAATGTTACAATAAGCACAGTAGATTGTCAAATATTGTCAAGATGTAGATTTTATCAAATATATGATGTACACTTATTCATGGTAGAAAGATCAAATTTGAAACTAAAGGAAGCTCTCATTCTATATACCTTTACATTCGTGAACATCTAAAAAAATATTCATATTAAATGCACATTTACATAATCAAATACTTAGAATTAAAGGACACTTTGTCTCACTCTTAATAGCTTGACAATGTTTCTTGATGTGATCGGGAGTCAGGTGAAGAAAGTTTGGCAGTTTCATCAATTCTGCGTTGCCATATTTATCAGGAACGATGCCGTCATTTTCTGTGACTCTCTGCAAAAAAAAACAGAATGCAATTGTACGACGTTCCTGGGTTACCACAGCTAGAATGAACATGAACACAACATTCATGCGATATATTCTCTACAACTTGCATCTGAATAAAACTGATGTATTTCATACTGTAGGAAATCAAGTCCTGAGAATACGAAACTTTTTGAGTACGATATAATGCTCAAGATCAAATTTTATGTGGGGATTTGTGAACAAAACTGAGTTGAGCATGAAAACGTACTCAAAAACGTTTCATAATCTCGGGGCTAGAGGTGCCAAATATACCAGTGATTATGATTAAATCTGAAAGCTTCCAGATGGAAGAAATATAATTCCACAGTCTTTTGATCAAAATACATTAAAAACTAGATCTATATATTGTTAAATCAGTATATGTTATAGTAGTAACAATGAAAGTAAATAGGCAAATTATGCCGATATTCTGATATTAAATAAGACCACTGTAGATTGAAGATTCTCTGCTTTGCTTTCTATAATACACTAATTGACATGTTGCGAAGCCACACTCCCTTGGATTGATTGATTCATCTGTTGTTTCACGTTGCTGCAGGAGTATTTCACCCAATGACTAACACTAATGAATTATTAAGCAGTAATTTTAAAATATATTAAAACAAGTCTGACAACATTGCAAATATAAATTAGGAAAGCATGGCAACATACAAACCTCTGCGACGCCTTGTCTAACAGGAAGTGGTACGACACTCCACTTGAAGGTCGTGGCGGCCGGCCATACATTGGTCCAGTCCTGGTCTGGAAGCATACGTCGGTAGCGCGGGGGAGGAACCTGCGATCAAGTGACAAAACTGTGTTAAATGTCAAGATTAATAAATAACTGTAAAATGGATAGTAATTAATTTAATTTAAACTGTGTGGTGATAAAAAATAATTATTGCAAAAATGGGGCCCAAACACTAAACGGATATCTTAAAATGTGACATTGTAAACACGATGCAGTTACGATAATATTAACCGAAAGAAAACACTAATTATATATTCCTGCATCTACTAAAACCACATACCTCTTTCTTCCATCGCCTGATAAACCTTTTCCTCTCTTCAACTTTCAAACCAGGAATTGTATATGCCCTGAATTCACCACTATCTGAAGATATAAATACAATATAGAATAGGTTAATAAATCAAGTCTTGAATTTGTTTATGTTACTCTCAATATTAGCGGAATTATAATTCTATTAATGTTCTATTTATTTTAACTTATTTAAAGCATATTTATGTGCTGTTATATATTTATCTTATTTATTCTATTTCTATTATTCTGCACTGTGATATGCTGCATTGCCATCTGATCTGGGAACGAAAACTGTGACACCATGTTTAAGACTTCGGAAATAACACTTACCTTCATTTATACTCGACTTCTCATTACGTCTCTGTCCGGATATTGCGGACATTGCAATGTTCCTAGAGTGACATGAACAACAAACAACATCAAGGAGCTTATATGCACAGATCTTTCGCAAAATAAGTGGCAACTGCATTTGTACATTTGCGATAGCAGCCATGATTGTGAACTCGTAGTATTTCCCACACAACACATTATATATGCTAACATAATTGGCACACCGTCTGCTAATCCAAATAGAGGTTAATAATAATCACCATTTAAGAGGAGGTGTCATGCAGACAAGTTAAATTCAGTAAGATAACATACTAAAATGCTTCTATGTGAATTGTGGTTGAATTAAAACGTGGCGTGGCTTACTATCCAGTACCTTTAACCGTATTTCCATTTATAGGCTACTGAGATTTTCATGTATTTTAACATCATAATAAATATGGAAACCATATAATGCACGCGCTGTTATGCGGGAGTTAAAAATAAAAGTCAAATGCGTCACATGACGAAGTTGATGGTGACATAAAAACACGTTCGTAATTGTAATAACACACATATATTTTGTATATTATTTAATTCAGTAAATTACAATTAAGGCAATTTGAGTTCACACATGAAGACAACGCAGACAATCGGTAACTCGACCGTTAATAAATCGGATCATAGTGAAATACGGTGTCGAATGCAGAGTATTGTAGTCTACTGCCGATATCATGCACGTTTCCAGGACCATGGTTAATCTATCACAAACTTCTGAGAGAATGATTAGTATACTCATCATTTGTCCCATCGTGATTTCCACCTCTTCGTAGGCCTACCGTATGGAGCAAAGACACGTTTGATGATCTGTAGAATCTCCCAAATCACAAGGAACTCCAATGATTTTCCAAGGAACCTTAACCCAAACTCGGGAAAAGGGCGCCAATATTGCCATTGTTTCGTGTCGTAGGCATGTAGCGCATTCATTTTACGTTTTCTTTATAAAAACTAAATATTTCCTAGTAGATGCCATCGAGATCTAATAGGTAACACCTACTTTTATAGTCTAAACTATCAAATTAGAAGGCAGCTCTAAAGCAAAAAAAAAAATTAATTAAAAAAAATAAATGACAACCAAAAAAACACACAGCGTAACGCAACTGAGGGTGTGTCACATGTGATATAATTTTCGCAAAATATTATATTGATAAAGTTCTCAATTTGTGTTTCTACTACAACTTTTGTGATTCGTGTACATGATAAGTATACGATGTCGGTCAATATAACGCACGTATAACAAAAATACTAAAATGGGTGTCGCAAAATCCGTGTAATCTACGAGGTCGATTACTAAACAGTGTATATTTTATTTTAATGTAATGTGATACATATAGTCACTACAGATATAGAACCTGAAATAAATATATTTAAAAAAATGTATATCAGTTTTACCGTAATGGTAATGGAGTATCTATACGCGCAATCAATGAACTGGTAGCTGTTATTGAAGCGGGGTTTTTTAAGGGTGCAATATACGCGTGTGGATCCTGATACAAACAAAACGTATTATGCAGCATTTTTTTTTACGATTCTCCTTATATAGTGGCAGTGCATACACATAACACGCCTAATTAATTCCACTATATTGCTTAAGATTTTATGTTGGTGATCCAGTATATGACGTGCGGTACTTTACGCATGTACTCTACAAGATTCGATAAAACTGATATTAATTCGATGTGCACTACAGTAGCTGTATTTATTTATTGTTAGAAAAGGGTTATCTATTGATACATGGCTGTTCTGGAGGTAACGTGATTACACTAATAAATAGGAAAACAAATTAAGACGTTTCTGGAGACAACTTAAATATTGTTCCGCTTGTAGACAGTATGAAATTACACGATGTTGTTGCTATTTTCACCTGGTAGATGTTGTCCACACTTCCGTAATGTTACTGTTCTCTGAAAGGAGACTACCACAATAATTGGGTCATAATTTCCTAAGGAACCTGCGAATCTTAATAATGTACCTGAATCTAAATTAACAGACTATCTATTCAGAACACGGCACCAGAAGAGCATCCCATTATACCCGTTCAGTCATAATCAACCAAATATCATCCTTGAGGTTTCTTAGAGTTGCTTGGAGTATCATTGCGGGTTAACCTTGACGTGTCTTGGGTTATCTTCGAGCTCCATTGTACATAGTTCTTTGTAGTGTTCTTGTTGTTTTTGGGAGTTTATTTTTTGGGTTTCTTGAGATTTTCGATCGACGTACTCCGGTACGATATCAATGCTGTAACAGACATTGACGGAAAAACAAAGCAAATCGACGGATTGTGGCACTCGATCTTCGTTACATGACGTAGATTTATAGTTTAGCATGCCAGGAGATACATGTAGATACATTTATGCAAACGTAGGTCTATATATAGGCTGCCCAGGCTGTTAACCATACGTTATTGTTGCATCTTCCATTTGTTCCACAGAATAACGTGGTAAATGATTATCACGTTTGTCAACAAATCCAAAAGTTGTTCGAACATACCCAGTGAGGTCAATGACACTGATCTGGCTGATCTGTGATTCATTGTTGTTCATGATTGAATATTTAACCACCTCCCTGTTGGTGGATACTGGGAACATTTCATAGAGGAACGATTTAGATTAATCCAACTGGTAGAAGTTTAAACATGTTCATACTTTGACAGTTAGTCGTTTTTTACTGGGTCTGAATAAATTAATAATTATGTACAAAGAGCAAAACAACTAACAACTATTTAGTAGTTTATTTAACTTTCAATTCAAACCTGCTTGCATGTGGGTCTAATGATCTACTGAAGTTGGTATTATACATGAAATGTTCTTATATCGACAGATAACATAATATAATTGCATTAGTGGTAAAGAATACATTACATTTATGGTTCGTGTACATTCGGTTAAAGCCGATGTTTGACGGGATTAAAAGTGCCCTCTAGAGGGGAGGTAATCACTTGAATAGCCTCGTTTTGAACAGTACGATCGTACATCCACCTGTCGTTTTTAGCAGTTATGTCCCTTCTATTGAAGAATATATAGCAAAATGATTTTAATGTTCGTTCGCGGCCGATGTAGGTTAAACTCTCTCGAAGGATGAACTATCATGGCGGAGGAGAAACAAGTTAATGCCATGTTTCGAAGGCAGGAACAATTAAAGCGATGGGAGGATTCTGAGACCAATAGAGAGCCTGGTTCCCCGAAATTAAAACCTAGAAAAGTTCAATTTCACGATGGATGTATATTTTTGGCCGCTTGTTCAAGCGGGGACCGCGAAGAAGTCACTAGACTTTTGGACAGAGGGGCCGACATCAACACTGCAAATGTCGATGGTCTGACAGCTTTGCATCAGGTAAAAATAGATGGAACGATCTTAATTAGCCTTGCATACACATTCCAAAGACTGATAAGAAACACAACATAGTCATAATTTCACATTCCACCCATCTCCGACACCCGATCTAGTCGGATATCGGAGAACTGGACGGATAACCCGATACCCCTGAAGTTGTTGACAGTCGAAACAATTTCCAGTTCCTCAGTAGAGCCTAGAGGAAACCACCTGAAGTTAAGTCAATCCCAACTGCCCAGTCGTTTTCGGTTACTTGTCTTCATGGAATCTTTGATTACAAGATGTGGGTGCCTTTCGTGGCCGACCCAAGAAGCTGTTTCTATCGTACCTATGTGTGGTAGTATAGGTCACTTTCAGGAAATGAAGTGCACCATTTAAACCCTAACCGAGTGCTGCTGATGATGCATTTGTTTACACAGCTCTGACAGGGACATTGCAGACAGCCTGTGTAATTATCATGCTTTACATAAACAATGAGAGCAAAATATATCCTCAGTTTGGTGATAACAACAAATTTGAAGACGTTCGCTTGAATTTGCTGACTGTACTTATTTGAGGGTCCAGTCTTCGATTAGAGGAACAGAAATTCATTTTTTTTCAATTTAAACATTAATTTCAAAACTTGTATTTATGTTGCTGAGGAAAAATCGATGTATTGGAATAGAGAGTAGAATGGCAATTTAAATTTTATATTTTATTTTAAAACACAGTTTACAAATTCGCATCGCTAATTATTTTTCCATTCACAATCAACTATATCTCACTGATTTGTTATTTTTAGCATGTGTAAAGCTTGCAAGGTGCATACAATCCTTTCAGATGATCGGGGAAACCCCTTAATATATATCCAAATGTATCATTGAATATGTACTGTCAGAGAACCCCTGTCAGACCCCTGTCTCAAAGTGGTCTATCAATTTGTTATTTGCATGCAACAATCTGATAATTTAACATTAAATGGATTAGGAAGATGCAAACTCCTGTTACTGTTAGTATTAACATACCAATTCAACCCCATTAACACTGGTCCAGGCCATTTAACCAATAAAGGTATCCCAAGGGCTAGTAGAAATTCGTTGTTTTTTTTGTAAACATTTGTTATTTGTATTACTATTCGGGCTAATATGTTTTAGAGGTAAGTCTCCATCCCTGCCAATTATACAGAAATATACAAGTATATCCATATTATATCAAAGTAGGCCTATATATTTTCACTACAAGTTCACCGTTTCTTGCTCCTTACGAGTTTATTTTCACTATACGTTTGTTTTCCATACAAGTTCGCCACAAGCCACAGTCAACATGGTCAATGAATGTTAACATAATCAATACAATTTCTGTGAGTAGCAACACTACATCATGTATATGTTCCAATAACTTTGTGTATAATGTATCATTTACCACGTCCAAACATATGAAGCTAGTCATATTGTATTACCTATTGGCTCTTAAATGTAAAACATTCATCTGACGTAATAATGGTAACAACATATTAAAAGCTTTAATAATCCTAAACATCCAGTATACTATAAGTAATTCTTAGAATTTCTTCAGTTATCCTCGTGCAAGTTTTATATCTACTCTCAAACACCAATCAAATTAACAAACTAGAAACTTTTAAATATCAGCATCATTTCAATAGATATATACAAAATGCTGAGTGTGCATGTGTGAATGAATATATACAAAACTATTCTTCAAATGTTTCCAATGTTTAGAGTCAGTTTTGAAGCCATTTCACTAATATTGCTGTCATGTTTTATGGCAAGAGGTAATCTGCAAAAACTTATAGCACATACCAAACAGTATTGCAGTAAACCTGAGAGCATCAGCTGATACTAATAATGAAACAAGGTTTGTAGCTGTACCCTAAGTGCACACGACCATTGAGGCTCAGGATTTCCAGTAATCACACCAGAAATGTAAATTCCATGAACCTAAATACCAAGTTCACAGAGGTTGATGTGAACTCAGGATCTATGCATCCATATAGGGCACCTAAGTGGGTCAAATTCTATTTTTAGACATCCGGTTTAAAGATTCTGGTGATAACCTACATGACAACATGTGTGTGGCTGTTGTCTTTTTTTTACGTAGCTTGCGTTGTATCTCAATCTATCACGCGTGGACAGCTGAACAACATGATCATCTCTGAATCGAACAGAAATTTAAGCACATGATTCGTATTATAACAGCGTATTAAGATTTTCTCTGGAGTTTAATCAATCCAAAGGCTAGTACTCATGTTTGGTTATCACCGGAACTTGGGAAATTCTGGGTAATAAAAAAAAGTAGACCTGGGCCGGTATTCACGAAGCATCTTGGATTATTCTTAAGCCTTAAGAATTCTTAACTTGCTAAGATTTCTTAATATCCATGACAACATTCTTAACTTTTAAGAAAATTCTCAAATATCCGTAAGAATTCTTATCTTTCGTCTTACCGTAAGGAGTCTGTAAATCTTAACCAATCTAAGATGGCCGCTCCCATAACAAGGAAGCACACTAGAAAAGAACAACATCAATTTTATTCCGACAGTTCTAAGAAGGTAGGCACTGAACAATGATGGTATAGACTTTGTGGTCGTCATTTTAGGCATGATTTGGAATCCCGCACTCAACAATTAAAGCCTGTGACACCTACATTGAATGGTAGCCACTGGGCCTGCGTTATGGCTATGCCTAGGCTATGGTAAAATATGCAACAATATGTAGTCTAATGAGGATGACCTGTCTATTTCAATCTACATGCACCTATGCATTACATAAACATCATCTATTTTGTGACAATTATTGTTGATACATTCATAAATATCCCTGCCACAGTGTTTTATTCCACACGACACGAGGTCTGCGGTAGTGAAAAGTTGAAAAACAATTGGAAAATTTACTGGCGTTGTGGGTCATTAACGATTGTACCATCGTTAACACTAATGAAGTAGTGTATGCTAATTGAAGAGGGATGTACACACTGTATTAATCTTAAAAGTTGTATTTGATGCAAGCGATCTTAGTTTATTCTCATCTCAGTCTTCCGATGCATGGAATCTTCGCCAGAGAATGTTAGTTCTACTGTTTGAAGGTCGTCGCTTGCCTGCAAGGACAGATCTACCCGGAGACAGTGACTAGATCTACCCCAAAATGATATGGATACTCACATCATATAATAGGCCAAATCCCGGTCTTCAGACGAACTACAATCGCTAATTATTTCACAAAATTGTTACCACATGCACAATGACCGTGACATTCCCTCGATCACTGCTAGAGTTGTTCCCCGTAAATACTGTATGCATTTTTTAGAATATATAGTAAGTAACTGATATGCTTTTGCTTGACTTCATGTATTATTTAAAAATCGTAGCATAATTTGTTATCTGTGTTTGTACAAAGTATCAATATTTATACCATGACAAATAGAATCCCCCCTCCAATGCTTACAACAACATACCAAAATTATACATAACTAATAATAATAATAATGACACTTATACCATCGAGTGACCGGTGTTCGTGGTGTTAAGGTTCAAAGCGATCTGCGCGCGATCTGTTAACGATTGTATCAAAATTCGAATGTTAAACTTAGCAAACACTCACTTCCTGTTTCTTTTTTCACAAAACATTGCTATTGCTATCGCCCCAAGCGAAGTCATCACTTCGGCAGCAATGACGTATACCCCTTTCCGTGGTAAACAGGAAAAAAAATCTCTGTTTACAGTTGGAAGCTGAAGCAGCATTTTAGTAAGTGGTACGAAAGCTAGCCTACCCCGAATTTGGAAAACTACACAGTATAATAAAGATTTATTAATGAATTATTAATTACCTGTATGATCTAAATGTATATTTTATTCAGTGCATTTGCAAGAGCATATACATGTACAACAAATTACTTATTTATCCTGTCATACAGATTAATGACAATGTAGATCATTAATGAACCTTCATTAATAGATCTCACTAAGATCTTTCTTAGCAATTCCTTAATCACTAAGAAAAATCTTAGATTCTGCCAGTTTTCTTAGCTGAGATTTTCTCAATTCTTGCTAAGAAATTTCTTAGCCTATTTAAGATTTCTTAAGCCAGTCTAAGATAATTCTAAGAAAAAAAATCTAAGAAAAACCTGAGATGTTTCGTGAATACCAGCCCTGACCTACTTAAGCACCCTATAGTCAGGCATGCTAACTCTATTTTACTATATTATTCTCTTCTGGGTCTTATTTGGATTCTTTGACTGCATGTTATATATGTATTCTGGGTACCCATTCCTGAAGATCTGGTATCCATTACAATTTCATTTAAAACCATCATTGAAGCACTAGTCAATCGCTTATTAATTTCATATTTGCAACTGTATTTCTATTTATTATCCAAATTACTATGGCTCCAATTAGCGTAAACCAAAATGGAACTTTGTGTCACAGACACTCTTCTGGCTTGTGTAAAGGGCATGTTGTGTATAGTGTAGGGTAGATGTGTGTGATTATTTGAAATCAGGCCACAGTCAAATAGAAATCTTTGATTAGGCTACTCTAACCCAATGACCTACTTATGCTTACCTTTATGAATTACACACATTGTTGCGAGTAGTATATATTTATAAGCTGTTGAAAGGGTCATTCTGGATGCAACAGTTATTGACCTTTTTGTGTGTGCTATCTTTAATGTTTTGATGTAAGTATACAAACAGTCATTTACGATGAGAAGATATAACTGTAGTAGGAAGACAGTAGTAGAATATATATAATGAATACATGTTGTATCACTTTATTCCAATACAAAATTCTTGCACTTTCTTGGTGCACCTTTAAAAATTATATTATTATTATTATTATTATTATTACAAGTCATTATATTATACATAATAGATATCAGATATGAACTATGAATTTCTTTTCTGCAATGCAACATGGTAATAATTATCAGATTGATCTAGTTGGTGGAGTAAGACTTTCTTCCACAATATCAGCTGGGCTTCAGTTTTTACTCAAGTTACAGCACTGGTCAATGGGATAAATCTCAGCTGAGAAAAATCTCAAACTCAAGTTTGTTTCGAAAAATCAGGACCTGGTTATTGTGGGAGGAGAACCCTTATTAACTGACTAAAACAGATGTCTTTCAACATAAGGTTGTGATTGTGTGTGTGTGTGTGTGTGTGTGTGTGTGTGTGTGTGTGTGTGTGTGTGTGTGTGTGTGTGTGTTTGAAAATTTGTTATTGTTGGCAGTTGAAAATATTCCCATTGTGTGAACAGCTAATGATGTGAACTACTAGATTGTAAATCAGTGTCCAACTGGATGCAATGTTAATCCATACATTACTGTTCGAGAATTATTCAACCCAAAAAAAACTATTTGGGCTGTGATGTTGCGAACTAGCAAGGATCAATATACATTTCAGTAATGAATTGATAAGAATTAGTCAATGACGTAAATAGAGGATCTCATATGAGTGGTCATATAACACTGCATTTATTAACCTTCTCCATGCTGAAGACAACCAGAGTTGCCCTAATGAACTGTACCTGTGTTTAATCCAGCAGGGAGAGGGTTAAACGAGTTGGCAAAACTGATATGCGAGGCTCTGCCAAGCATTATATCATTTATACCAACAAGTTTAATAAATTCAGTAATGTATGAACATGTATGCGAGATTTTATTTATCACATAACTGTAGAAACTATTGTAATATCTATTTTTAGTCACAAACACTATAATAGGCAAATGTCTTGGGAACTCGGTTTAAAGCAAATTAATCAAATATAGTTCCAAGTAAATATTAATAACTGTGTTTGAAGAAATCTTTTAACTCTATATTTGACAAATTAAGTACCAAGAAGAAGCTCTTAAATAGGTCCAAAAAGAGTTTGATATCCAATATGAATACAATTATAAACATTTATTGTGTCATTGCACTAGTGAAAATATTTATATTTATTGCATGGGTTTATTGTACTCCCAAACTCCTATGTTATGTGATAAACAACAATATGTTATTGCCATGATTCCACGAAGTGCACAAGGACGATTACTCATTAACTGTGCATTGTTTTTATATACATGTATATATCGAAACGTAAATCACGTGTGGAGTACCTCGTCATGGCCAGGATGTGTACATTCTATTCCTCATAACTAGATTACTGGCCACTTGTACTGAAGACTAAGAGGTCACTCTGTGTCTGTGCATAAGTTGGTCAATTCTATTAATATGCGTCTTTGGCACTGTCTTCCTGATTTGTAGTGCCAGTGCTATGTAGGTACGCAAGGTACTTTGTGAGGTCGCAGAACAAACACTACATGGGTACATTTGTATATGTTTATTATCAGGTAGACGTCTTTGGAATTTGGGTCCGTAATGACACTTGGTTATAAATAAATACAATTGCTCTTGTCTGTGTCCACACTCAGAATATCTTGCAATTGTGTTTCATGTCGCTGCGATATGCTTTCGGGGTGGCTCGAGCTAGCCGTGTAAGAATTCATAAACATTTTAAAATGTATAGCCCCTGGCTATGCAAAGGAAATTACGGTAATTGTTTGATAGATATGTAAAAAGTTAATATTATTTTGGTGTATTTTTTTCTTCGGAGAATTGATATCTTGATTTAGATAATGAATGCAATTATAGAGGTTTACACAAGTTAGTTACATTTTAATCCATGGCCAATTTATTTCATTAACCCTTTTAATCCTGGAGGCAGAGATGACCTATCAGCAAATCAGTAGTGATCAATGATTGTCAGTATTTCTACAGGAAGAGGGCTAATACTTGTCTCTTTTTTGGGGGGTTTACTTTCTCTTAGTATGTTATGGTATCAGGATTTGACTTTGTATTGTGGTAAGAAAGGGAATATTGATTTGACTTTATTTGTAAAAGGAACAGAATACAATGGAGATGTGAATAGATTTGTCAGTTGTTGATTCAAGAAACATTGAAAACCTTTTAAAGTAATAACACTCTGGGATGGAATTGAAAAAGATTAGTTGAATTGGCTTTTAATAATTATTTCCGCTTCTCTTATATCACGGCTGGTCAATTTAAGGCAGGGGGAAACTTGCAACATCCATAGCAGTGAATGTTACAATAGGCCCATTTATCAATAAGCGTCTTCTTTCTTTCAATGGTAAACAATACAAAGGGCTATCCTGAGGAAAAGTAGTAGATTTTTTTTCTTTTTAAACATTTGTTACATGACTCATTATTAGATCTAGTAACTTTTAAAAGTAAGTTTCAAATTCCATCCATATATCCTAAAAATTTACTGGCCAATATTCGCCAAATCTTGGAATGAAGATTAGAATCACTGGAGAAGGTTCCTGGATCTCAGAATTTGGGGGTGTAGTCAGTACTGGCATATACTACGATGAGTAAATGTTTATACCTGACCTTGTTGTAGGGCTTATTTTCCATCGCTCCATCGCAAGTACATTATACTATGCTGGTTAACCATGTTACAGTGTTACACCACTGACTGTACTTAGTCAGATGGAAAGGAATGGAGGAGGAAGGGGGTCGGTTGCTCACTCGGCATATTTACTACAATTAGTGGCACATCCCCCTCTCTCTCTTCTGGTTTGTGGGATGCTCGCTTTGCGTCAGGCATCTCAAAGAGGCGCAGATAGAGAGATTTGCAGTAGACTGGTTACTGAGTAATGGAAAAGGAGTGTTTGTAAACAAACACTATTTAAAATAAAAAAATGTAATTATTGCTGCTTGTGTCATGTGTCAGTGTTTTAGTGTTTATATTACGTATTGGGGATAGT
>JAUTBT010028964.1:0-19243 GCA_032361225.1 Lepetodrilus schrolli
CAATTATAGTTCGATTCAAACTGTAATATTTATAGCTGTATATACTATCCCCGCCATTACCATAATACCTCTTATATTTTAAAATTATAAACAGCAGTTATTTATAAAGTATTCAGGAATTCATGAACATCTAACTTAATGTCTCTATATACACCGGTAATATGAATATGTTTTATTAATCTCTCTCTCCCTCTCGCTCTCTCTCTCTCTCTCTCTCTCTCTCTCTCTCTCTCTCTCTCTCTCTCTCTCTCTCTCTCTAACCGCGTTTTCAAAGATACATTTTGTTCTTTTGCTAAATGGTAAGTTATATACGACACAATGGTCAGTGAATAACAAATAATCTAACAACTCTCTGCCTACACATACGCACATGATCAACCTTCCTCGATTACCCTTATCATTTGATCCTTGCGTAAATTCAATATTGTTGTATTTACATATTTGAATAAAAGTTTGAATGTTAGGCAAACTTGTAGAAGTGAAATTATATCTATCAACAATTTGCAACATTAATTTAATTAACCAAATTAAAAGTATTTTCAATGACTTTTAAAGACCATAATATTACCATAAAACCGAGCAAGTAAATAATGTTATATAGTATGCATTTAGTGTAATTATTTAATGATCATGTTCTTTTATATATTGAGAGTCGCCGACCATTTATACCATGTCGAAATATTGGTACTGTATGACACGTCCCTAAAAATATATAAATCATAACATTCATGATTGTAATCACCGAAAATACCCGATAAAAATTGAATAATTAAAATTTATAACAATTACTGCTATTGACAAGCAGTACAATTATTGTAATTACGGAGTAATTACCGCAAAAACAGTCATCAAAATAGATTTATTTGGTTGCAAAATTGAAGCCTAAATGTCTGTAGAATCACGAAATACATTTTGTAACTGATATTCGTCCAAATTTAGTAATAAATATTTCCCACGATAAATGCATATATTTTACAGACGCTTTATTTCAAAAAGCGAAATAACTCCAATCATTTAATACAGTTATTAATGGATATTTATAAACAAACGACTCGAGCGGTATTAAGTCGATAGGAAGTATGTCATTTTTTTTTTTTTAAATATTACCTGTAGTCAGATAGGGCAAAGTGATTACTACCGCTGATTAGCGTCGTTCCGGTGTGTAGCCGGTGTGAGGTCGTCACGTAGGATGTCGGTTAGAAACGTTATCCCTGCCCTATCAAACCTAAAGTCTACCGCTTCCTTAGGTTCTCGTCACTGTTGTCCCCCAAAATATCCCTTCTTGCCTTAAATACTCTTCGCTGCCTCCTCGCCGCCATATTGGTTTGATTCAATCGTAACTTTTAATTAAGAGTATGTAACAGTTTATTCCAAATTATTAAATTCAATAGTAAATTTTCAGATTTACGAGTAAAAGTTAATAATTATTAAGACTTAGGCGTAAAAGGTTATAATTAATAAGTCTTATGAATGAAAAGTTAATAAATATTAAGAGATAATAGTAACTTTTAGCTAAAAGTTGTTAATAAATACGGGCTCTGGTCAAAATATCCCAAGTGCATAGGCATGTGGGTAATATGCTAATGATTTCGTGACGTAGAAACCCAAACAGCAACAATGAAAATCATATAGTGGAAATGTTGAAAACATTTTTAAATCGTCAATGCACATGTTGGTGATGGTACATAATCAGAATCTACTGGGTTTTGGTCATTTTTCACGAAGACATAAAGCATACTCGGCTCTGACATCCGTGTAATTTTTTAATTGAACAAAAACACGGGCTCTATTTAAATGAATGCGACTATAGTTAGTTCATGTAATGTTCTTCGTATATACTGCTTCGTATTATTCACAAGTAATACTAAAAGCGGAGTAAAATACCTAAGACGACCGCAAATGGAATTGTTACTAACAAGACATGTTATAGTTGGTCTCTATATTGATGAAAGGCCTGTAGTAAAACTGTCCTGCTCAATCCCCAGTTACTGTGTGTGGTGTTTGGGGAGATTGCACTTCATCGGATGACGCCATCATGAAGAAATGTAGTAAAGATTCCGCAGCAGGCTTCGCCGGAGCCGTGACTAAGCCAGCAATCTGCAAGTGAGTATTCCTACACACATACTTTCAGTTATCTACATACACATGGAAACACGTACATACATCATTCTGTGTTATTCAGAAACCAAACAAATATAGTTTTATGCGCCTAATATAGTTTTCAGTATTGTTTTAAAAATACCATGTAAAATCAAATGTTTTTTGTTTTTTTAAGAATGGCAATTTTGATTATATTATCTGTAAAAGCATAAATATAATTTATGTTGTGAAGGTCAAGTATCACCCTGTCATACGTTCAAATGTGTGGTAATAAATCGAGGATTGCGCATCATTGAACCATATACACTAGACCCGACAAAACGGTACATTGTTAGCATAATATGACTATTATAGCCTAGTATAGGTCTACAGTGCAGTTAATTACCGGTAGTCGATAAACTAGACTTTCAAAAAGCGATATGAGCTAAATAATCTTGAAAGCGGCCCTGTGGTCTCTCTCTCTCTCTCTCTCTCTCTCTCTCTCTCTCTCTCTCTCTCTCTCTCTCTCTCCCACTCTCTCTATCTCTCTCGCTTTCTATATATATATATATATATAGTTTTTTCTTTCCATCTCTAGGACGTACAATGCTTACATGGCATGCATGGATACCGTCAGCCAAGGATGTCAAGACAACGTCTACCTGAAATCTGCAATCGACGGAGTAAAGAAAGAGTTTGCCGCTCTCAAGTGTGAAGGTAACGCTAGCACGTAGTGTACTAAATACAACAAAAACACAGGTGAACACATCGTGACAGTATGGAGTCATCCGCTTTGTATATGGATTATTTTTTTCATAATGTAGTAGCTGTTGTGAATTGTCATTAATAGTGTTGTTATTCTTTATTCAGATATAGCCTAGGACACGGCTGATCATCATCCGAAAATTGAACGTTATCAACGTGCTCTCAGCGCTCATTCCTTACACACACGCACATACACCCCCACCCCCATCCCCACCCCGCACACACATAAACACACACGCAAGAACACACATAAATACACACACACACACACACACACACACTATACACATGTCTCGAGTTGATTTAGTCTCATTATATTCACAAATACATTGCAAGTACATATACAAATTTATGTGTAATATGCCAAGTTGGAAATCATATAACACATATCAGGTATGTGGTTATAAATATTAAAATGTACACCTCAGACAGTTCTTTGTGTCTTGGCTTTGTCATTTATGTTTATTTTTTTCATTTATCATACACTACCTAAACACGCATAGAGCATCGCATCTGTGCATGCGCGTTGTATGACATACGAAGCTATTTAGACATATATATATATATATATATATATATATATATAGATCAGAATATACTTTATAGAAATATTCATATATAAGTAAAATATGTACACACACACGCGCGCGCACATACAAACATATATATGTTATAGTCAATGTGTCAAACCCGTCATTTGGACAAATGACTGAAATTTTCAGTCATTTGGTAAAATACCTCTGACCGCCAGTCACTTGGCCAAATGCCTAAATTTTCCAGTCAATTGTCCAAATGACTGAAAATGAGTGCCCTCAGTTTGACAGATTGCCTGGTAGGGAATTTTGAATTCCGTCAATATGTCAAGTATTGTAAAAAATCCAAAACAAAATCCTTTTTTTCTCTCATGTTTTGTTTGTCTATAATTTGACAGACAGATTGCCTGAATGGGAATTTATTATGTCAAATATTGTAAAAAAAAATTGTTTTTGTTTTGTACTAATCAGCCTGTGTCCTTAACGAAACACTCAGATTACACTTTGTGAACAGTTCTTACAACTGTTTATTTTACATCTTCTTTGAACATCCAAATCCCTTGGCCTATAAATATTTGGGCCATTGTGGTTCAGGTATCAGTTGTCAGTATTGAGGGAGCGGGTGGTAGCACAGTGGTAGAACAGTTGGACTTCGGAGCCAAGGTTCCAGGTTCAGATCCCGTCCCGGGGGCCCGGCAGCAATGTTCGCGAAAGTTACCTTTCTGACGCGATATTGATATGATGCGATGTCTGTAGAGAGGCAATGCAGTTATCATCCTTGGTCTTCTCAGTACCAGCCGGTGCTCGCAGATTTACTGCAACATTTAGCGATACGGATGTTGTGGGTTTCCTCCTGCCCTAAACTGACAAGTCGTGATATAAGTGAAAGAATCTTGAAAGCGACTCCAAACCCTAATTTTTTTTAAATCAGTATGGAGCTTTCAGTAGAAGATACGTTCAAAAATGAATTATGTAAGAAATATGAATCTATGAAAAAGGTACTTATACCAAAACCAGAGTACTTACATACTTGTAATTCGTGTGTGTGTGTGTGTGTGTGTGTGTGTGTGTGTGTGTGTGTGTATGTGTATGTGTGTTATCACTATTCAATGAGCCCAATATTACGCGGACGGTTCATAGTACACTCTACACAATAAACAACGTAGTTGTAGATTAGTTTACTATTTTAAAACGTGTGGACATCATATACCGTAAACTTCGTATATGGTGTGTTTCCTATATAATGATATACTGTATATAATTGCATTCAGTGTGTACATTTTATAGAACCTTTCTATTATTGAACCGTTATTTTATCAGTACAGTAATTATAGCAATCGACATGAGGTTGTTCTAGTTATTGACACTGGTCATTGACCAATATGGGTATACTATTTACTAGTAGTTAAAGATAATCGTCAGCTTCAAAGCTTACGAAACCGTATCGTAAGGAGGACTAGACATGTACGTGTACGCATACACTTACCAATTGCTACAATTACGGAATCAACCTTCGTGTAGCACAACCTTAGTGTAGATCAACACCGCTCAGTCCACCCAGCTGTGAATGGGTACCCGATAGGATGAGATGAAATTCTGAATATTAGCTTTCATCGCCTGAAACGGTAGCTTAGGGTGTATTGTGCCCAGGGAGTTGAGAAGTGGTAACAAGTGCACACTTATGCATTGATCATATACTTTGACCAAATACTAGAAACATTGATAGTGTAGCGCTTTGAATATGGGTCTCGAATAATTATTGAAAGCATCTCTAAACCCGAATTTAAACAAATAATAATACCGCTCTAGCTATGATTATATTAAGTATCCGATGATGTGAAAGAATTGGTTAAGTAGCGAATATACTTAAATTGTTGTGTTCAATACACTTATGGAGACCAAAAAAAATAATTAACCCTTTTAAGGCCCGATCACTAATAGAGCATTTGAAAATCTAACTCCCCCCACCCCCACCCCCTTAAGCCCAGTGACTGATAGATCAGTTGTAAATTTCATCTCCCCCCCCCCCTTAAGCCCAGTGATTGATAGATAATAGATCAGTTGAATTGTTCACCTCCGTTAAGGGCTAGCTCTAATGACTGACAGATCAGTTCACCGCACGTATTTCAAATACCCGTCCTTTTGTATTTGCATGATAAAAAAATGGAGTAACTACTAGAGTGCTGTTATTTATTCCGTAATACGTGTGCAAGTGCTAAAAATGATGCGGCTACAGAAACACCGTAGGAGTTAAGCCCTATGACGTAGCCAGATCACTCTTAATAGGTAAAGGGTTAAATATAAACGGTATGTTTCTTTCATAACGAGATCGCAATAGATCGATCTGACGACCTATATATTTATCTAAATGTGTATATACTAGTAATGTATATTGCTCTTATCTTACATATGTATGTCCTGGATTCTGATTGGTTTATGTACATCGCATTACTTTTCAGATATTTTCCCCGCTCACGTGTAAAGCGTTTAAAGGTATAATGTTCATGCACTTCGCTGAACTATATGGAAACAAACTGTGCTTTGATTATATTGTATCGTTCAAGTACTATATATAGTATATATAATATATACCTAAACATCGCCATTCTCCTACATTTGACGACTATCTTTCTAACTAAGATAGGAGCTTAATTGTAGACTGGTTACATATTCCATATATTCCAAAACATTTAGGAAAATGCAATAGAAATAACTTATTTGGTAGTTTATTTGCTATAATTATCAGTCGGAAACTGGCGGGTTATCAGTGGTAGTTGACACTATGTCGAATGTTATAAATAATAATAATAATAATAATAATAATAAATTACTACTACTACTACTACTACTACTACTACTACTACTACTACTATTACTATTACTACTACTATTAATCATAATTATAATCGAGAGAGAGAGAGAGCATACGGTATGCTAGGTATGTCAACTAGATCCTGTTCGATGTTAATCTCACAGCTACGATGACACGGGGTAAAGGATGATGATGATAAGCTCGAATAAAGGCACAGCTGATAGTTAATTAGTTGATAACTTCTTTGTAAAGAATTTATGAAATTAGTGATGGGAGCAATATCCAGAATAAGTGAGAGATTAGTGATGGGAGCAATATCCAGAATAAGTGAGAAATTAGTGATGGGAACAATATCCAGAATAAGTGAGAAATTAGTGATGGGAGCAATATCCAGAATAAGTGAGAACTTTGTGATGGGAGCAATATCCAGAATAAGTGAGAACTTTGTGATGGGAGCAATATCCAGAATAAGGCCTCAGGGTAGAACTGTTATCTTTCTGAGGTTCCCTCCCCATTAGCATGTCTTAAATACATTCATCATTATCAATTTATCATCATCATCATCATCATCAATTGATTTATCATTATTCGACATTCGTCAAGTCACTACTAGCTACCCCAAGATCATCATCGTCCAGTCCAAACATCCATTCATCAGAGCCGTAACAACCCGGTCACAGATGTTCACACTATCACATATGACTAAGATTAACAGTACATACTGGAGTACTGCACGTGATTGACAACGAATGTACATTGTGACGTATTGAGTCCTAGAGATGGGTGGACATTGTATCCATTTGGGTTGATTATCTCGCTCTGATAAAAATACCAGGCTGTGCGGATAAAGAGATACCACCTACATCAGTCTTTCTCTTGACGTCGACAGACAATCAGCCATGTTGCGAATACTTCTCCTGTCCGTGGTTGCCTTCATGGGTAAGATATAGAAAATAAATGCTTATTAGTCTTATTTAATATGTGAACACTGTAGAAATATTCGTAATAACCATAATTAATAGTGTGCAACGTATTCAATGGATTATGTTCTAAAAGATCCTTAACTCTATTATGATATTTTGATTTATCATCTAATGGAAAGTTGAATATGGACACTATTTACACTGTTTTTACCGTTTCTAAAAATATTCCTAATTTTGCCATATATTATATGAATACATGTAAAATAACAAAGTATTTATTCAAATTTTACCAAATTACCTTGAAATAACCTGTAATGAGAATACAATTCAAGTACTAGTATGTTTATGAGAACAAGCCAGTATACAGATATTTCGTGTATCATGCTACTTTGCCTGACTAACAACTATGCAAATTAAGGAGCTCTGATCGTGTGTGACGTCATACTACTATTTATAGATGCTACTATATGGAAATAGTAAACAAAATGAGCGTAAACTATATGTGCTAATCGAGGGTATTTAATGTATGTTTACAATCTGTAATAAGAATTATTCTTAAAGTTGTTTCTTTTCCTTTGGTTTATTTATCAATGAGTGAAGCGGTTTACAATTTAGTGACCTGCATGTATTCCTACGCATAACTTTATATAATGTCGATTCACACGTTGATGATTACTTCTTATAGAGAAGTATTTAAACTTAACATTACATGGTAAAGCGATTATTAGCCTCGTGTCTTTAGATATAGTCTATATCCTGCATTTAGGGATAATCTCTATGTATTAGACTCGCTGAAGCTCGTCTAATACAAAGATTATCCCTAAGTGCAGGATATAGTCGATATCTAAAGACACGAGGTTAATAATCTATATATATAAAGTACAATGAATTTCTGCCCATAGAAACTCCTTTATTTCTCTTCCACGTTTTCTTCAGTGCGAACCCTGGTGTACACACCTCCAACATTAGCAAGATGATGGGCCACACTTGGAGGGGGATGTCCGCAGATGAACAAAAGCCGTACAAGTATGTTCATATTGCTTTTCATATTACTGTATCATTGTGTCTTTGTTGAACAACAGACAATGATTAAGGTGTTTCAATCTAACCAGAATTTTGAATCCAGCAGGCTAGCACTTTGTTTTGGTCGCATCAATCAACTTTTTAGACATCCCACTTGTGCAATAAATATTTCCATGTGTGAAGAGTTGGATACTTTATTATGTGATGTTGTGAATCAGAAGCTGACATGGTCTGTGTACATGTGTGCATGTCTGTGTACGGTTGTATATCTATATGTCGGTGCCAACTTGTGATCACATGTTTACTGTAACACTAATTTCTACAGGTGTGGCAGATTTCCTTCGATCTTTTGTAAAATAACATGAATGAAATAATGTTTTACGTCATAGCAGGAATACAAACTGAGTGAAATAATCTTAAAGCAAAACAAATCGCAAAGCTCTTAATATTTTCAATAATTTTGAAGAAAGGAATAAATTGTAATATTGGGCTTGCTACGAGATGAATTAATTCCTCAGCTTAAGATTAATGCTGCAATGCTATATTTTCAGGGATAAGGCCAGACTATGTGCCAAGGAAATGCAGAAGCAGCAGGAAGTGCCCGACCATTTCCCTACCACCCCTCTGATCTCTAGCACTGCAAACAGGTGTGGCTTCTTCCACTCCGATACTACCAATGCATATCTGTCTTTATGATTCTTCTGCAGACATATTGCATCTCGTCATTGTTAAAATCTGAAACAAAACGAACTAACAATAATATTAATAAAAGGATGTTTATTAATAATATGCTGTAGACATTAACTAATGTTTATTCTCAAAGTAACTGCCTCCAATGCATAGTGGTTGATGTGTTAGCCTAGAGAGCTGTGGTTCGAACCCTGAACGTCGTACCAGAAGACGTTAAATGTTATTCGTCGTTCCTGTGGTTGGCGCAGGAATTCATTAGGAATAGTTATATCAAGTGGGTCAAATAATGTATGCAGCCATTTTGAAAATACAAGTCGTTTTTCATCAAATTTTTCCTTACCATGCACCACAGCACCACCCCAGAACCTCCAAGTGGTATAATTTTGTTCATGGTACCCCCATCATTGATATTTTACGTTTCTAAGAAAAAGTTGGGTTGCACTGCATTTCTGCCGTTTTTCAATGGCCGCCAACTGAAAGTATGATGTCTAGACCCACATTTTAAGGGTCAATGATCCATTAGGAATAGCTATACATCAAGAATACAATCTGAATTGAATATATATCCATCTGATTGAGTGGATGATCTTCCCTTGACATGATATCGGTGAACAATAATAGGACTCATGGTGGTAACTATACCGTACTGTAGGCAAATACTTGGCTGGTATCTGCTCACAAATGTTTCTGTACTGAGACTATGTTCAGCAAGTTTCTGATTGCATTCATCCAGGATGTTCTGGAATCTTTCTCCAGGATCTTGAAGATCAGCAAGAAAGACATACTTCCTTGTTTACAATCATCATCATATGTATGTCTTCCTTTGAACAATCATTGTCAGTTGCAGTAGACACCGTAACCAATATATAATACTACAGCATGCAATCTGTGGCATAAATGTTAATATTTACAAGCAGAGTGTCCGTGCCACAACCAGATATAACAGCAAATCACCCCATATCACGACCTTCATTAAGACATGTATTGATGTGAAATGATAAACACCACAGCCACATTGGTATCAGTAATAAGCATGCAAATACAAGGGTAATGATAACAGCACAAGCACGTTTGTAGTGGCAAGTGTAATGAAAACATGGGTAATGAAACCAGAACTAACTCGCTGTCTGTTTTGCAAATGGAGATATGGCCAAAGCGATTTTTATTGGTGGCCATGTTGAAAATCAAGATGGCTGCTTAAAGTACTTCAACCAATGGAGGTATAACTGTTTTTATTAGATTCTTTGACTCTGAAAATGTGGTTATAGACATCAAAATTAAGCTTATAGGAGTATCACAGGCCGAGAAATGTGAACGTGGAAAGTTTTGTGTTTTGCAGCCATATTGAAAAACGGCAGAAAATGCATAGTGCAACACAACTTTTTTGTTGGTAACATGTATGATATCAATGAGGAGTGTAACCTGAACAAAATGGTACCACTCTTGGAGGTTCTGGGATGGGGCGGAAATGCACGGTGGGCCCTCAATCTATCTTGCAAGCAATAATATGATGAAAAATTACTTTTATTGGCGGCCATTTTGAAAATATCAAAATGTCTTATTTGAACCACTTGATGTGTTGCTATTCCTAATGGATTCCTTGACCCTTAAAATGTGGGTCTAGACATCATTCTTAACCCTCTCCCTGCTGGATTAGACACATGCACTGCTCTTTAGGGCATCTCTGGTTGCCTCCAGCAGTGAGAAGGTTAAGCTTGTAGGAGTATTACAAGCTGATATGTGAAAAGGGCACTTTCGGTTGGTGGCCATTGAAAAACGGCGGAAATGCACAGTGCAAGCCAAATTTTTTCTTGGTAACATGCAAAATATCAATGACGGGGTCCCCTGAACAAAATGATACCACACTTGGATGTTCTGGGGTGGTGCTGTGCATTAGATCTACCCTGACTTTGGAGCCAAAGGTTCCAGGATCAAATCCTGCCTCAGAGGCCCAGCATCAATGAAAGTTGCCTGTCTGACACAATATTGATAGGATGTGCTGTCTGTAGAGTGGCAATGCAGTTATCATTCTTGGTCTTGTCAGTACCAGCTGGTGCTCGCAGGTTTACGGCAACATTCAGCACTACAGATGTTGCAGGTTTCCTCCTGCCCTAAACTGACAAGCCATAATATAAGTGAAAGAATCTTGAAAGCGGCTATATAGAGTACGAGTATATATGTACATGATAATGGGTTTGAATTAATACCAGTACTCCTTACTAGCCTATCCATTTTCCCCCATATTGATGCACATATAACAGCTCACTAGCTAAAATCATTACATTATATATTTGAAATGCTTGCTTGATCTGCAGGTTTACCTCATATTTTTTCTTCATTGATATGTTTTCAGTGTCTTGCTATTTATTGAATTATTTATCCTAACGAGCAAATCAGTTGATGAGCTCTTTTGTCGTCTGTGAAATTCGAAATAATGTGTCCAACAGGCTACATAAGCCGAAACACCACTTAACCCTTTCCCTGATGGATTAACCCCAATTGTTGCCGTAATAGAGCACATTGGCCTCCAGCAGGGAGAGGGTTAAATCATTG
This sequence comes from Lepetodrilus schrolli, assembly GCA_032361225.1. Classification (NCBI taxonomy): domain Eukaryota; kingdom Metazoa; phylum Mollusca; class Gastropoda; order Lepetellida; family Lepetodrilidae; genus Lepetodrilus; species Lepetodrilus schrolli. The sequence goes on from JAUTBT010028964.1 coordinate 11,379, forward strand.
TTTTAACACTTGTTTTGTAATGTGAGAATGTACTTCGTATTTCTCCTCTAGAAAACTACCATTGTTATTTATGTGAAACTATGGTAGTGTACAATTGCCATAAAGTAGAATATATTAAATGGAATGCTAAAAGATATTAGTCAATACCTGGGTCATCCATTTCTCAATCCAAATAGGTTACTATATATGCAAAGTAAGCTATATTACAACATGTTCTGGCATTTGTATTGATGCTACCTAAGGCTGGCTGGCTATCAATAAATATAGTCGAATGATTGATAATTATTAGCTCTGTAGAAGAGCAATAGAAGATCAAAATTCATAAATTCATGAGATAAAAATGTCGACATGCACAAGTGAAATTATCAAAATTCATCTGTGATATTACTCAAATTAATTGTACATATGCACTTTGTTATCATTGGCTACAATTAAATATGATAATGGTTTTAGAAGTGCTGTGATATTAAAAAATATATATATATTGCTAATATGTTTGGAAAGAAATGGTGTGGATTAGTAATTTCCAAAACTATCTAAATTTATACCAACCGTTGGGGAAACAATGTCTCTGAAATTCATATTCAAACTGATACCAGGAGAAATAACTTGAAAGAAAATGTTCTATGAATTTTAATAGTTCATATGCATGGTAATGTCATTAATTACATGTATGTTATGAATTGTTTTGTTCTATTTATTAGCTATATATAAGTCACATGGTGACAAATCTACCTGCCCATTTCACAAACATGTAACTGATTAGGATGTCACAATTTATCAGGCATGGCAATTTTCCATGGATCCGCGGAAATTTGTTTGTCCATGGCTCGATTTATTTGCACTGGATGTGGCTTGGAACCTGCAGACCCCGGGCTTGTTTGCTGCTGAAATCACAATTGTCTGCTGCCATTCCTGGAAAGATCACACTATATTTGCCTCACCATTCCTATTTCTGGCCTAGTCAATTTGACATCCTAACTAGTTATGTGGTGTCCTTGTGAAAAAAATGGAACTGTCATAGCTGATGCAAACCAATTAAATTTCACATTATACATCTTTGAATGATGATGCACATCAGTGTTGATGTCCTATCGTCAGGCATGGCAATTGTCCACGAATCAGCGTAAATCCACTGATTTATTTATCCAGGAGTTGATCATCGACGTGGCTTGGCTCCTGCAGCTGGGCAAACCCTGGGCATGTTTTACGCTGAAATCACAATTCCTATGCCTGTATTGTTAATACCATTCCCGTCATTCTGGCAACAAAATTTAATGTAATGGTTTCATCAACCGTGATTCCCTGTACATAGGCGTTACTGAATTGTTGGACGTTATTATCTACTGATCATGTATGCAACACCATAACCGAAATATCATGAAATGAATTTTTCAGAATGTATTGTTTTGGGTTTTCCTCTTCATCAGTGTTGAGTATTAATGCATAAATGGTTGAATATACCAGTAAGTACCATATGCATATTTTGTTACGCTAATCTCACATCATTGTGTAGAGGAATTCAATTGTTATTTTATGTTTATATTTTCAGGACAAATATTTTCATATTTTATTTTTGTTCAGCTTTAGGTCATAGTTATTTGATTCCCTGGTTTACTGATTTGTCTGTGATCATTTTGGCTCAGGCATATAAATATAATTTGATATTTTGGCAGTCGGGTACAATATACAAAAATAATAATAATTGGAGATTATGAATGGTAGGTTGACAGAAGATAAATATATTTGTTATAAACACCAGTACACATGAATTGTTTAGATTTGAATGCTTGTCAATAGCAGGAACAAGTGGGGGGAAATTGGGTCACCGGATCCATAAACCAGGGAAGCAAATAACTGACCTTATTATCTTATGAAGTTTGCTTTGAGACATGTTCTCAGATATATTTGCAATTGTGGTTTTTACATGAATCTGACATGACATGTTCAGATGCAGATGGAAAAGAGAAAAAGATTAGTTATTTTTATTTGTATCAACAGAATAACAACAGAAATATACAATAACAATTAATCTAATTTTTAAGAAATTGGGCTTCATGATCAGAAATGGTTGAATTAATAGTTTATTTTTATTTCTCATTACAGATATTATGGTGTGCTATTCTAAATTAATTGTTTTATGATGTATGGAATGTCATGTTAGAATGGCCCCAAAATGGGGATATATTTTAGCCATCTTGAATTTTTTGACAAACATTGGAGCACATTTTGTTCCAGTGATCATTCTTTGTTCTGATATCTTCATCTTTGAGTAAAGGCTGTAAAGTAACATCAGGTAACACGGATAGTGCAGTAGTATCCAACTATACAGACCTGAGCCATGTTCCTAAAGTTATCATATACATAATGACATCATAAGCCTTTGGGAAGAAAAATTGTACTCTTTTTGAGATCGTAAAATTTCCCTCCATGAAGGCTTAACAATGTTACATATACGACAGCTTCAAGAACATGGCCCCTGAATGTTTAAATGCCTTTCTTAAGAATGATCTTGGGGCTATTTGCACCGGTTGTGGATCTTACCATAAGTTACTAAAGTTGTTTCAGGTTCTCATCTCACCATAAACACAAACATCTCTGCGGTGTTACTGAAATACTGTAGAAAATGGCATAAACCCTCAATTCGCTGACTTCCTTTTGCATCTATTTGTAAATACGTGTTTGAGCTGTTCAAATATGTTATTTATTAGTGTCATTGATTGGAAATATCTAGTGATATTTTCACGAACTCATGCTTCCGAATAGAAAAAGAACAGCGATAGATTTCATTGGCTATGTTAAAAGTATTGTATTTTTATCATTTACCTGTAGGGATCTGAGCAGTTGCAGGAAGTAAAATTGAGACTGAATGTGCAAAATATTTCTTATTTAATTTCTATTAAATGCCCTTGATAGTATTTAGTACCTAAGCAATTAACATGTGTATCCCACATGATACTACCTAACTGCTATGTACCGTAGTACCCGTGGAGCACTTCGTAGTCTTAGTGGTATGGGAGCTTTTCTATTGTGACATATTTGTCAGTCCATCTTCAAAAGAATGGTATTGCTGAATAGTGGGGGAGACACTTTATTTCTGCCACGGTCAGTAGCGAAAGCAATCAACGTCAACAGTGACACTTCACACAGCTAAGACCGATGAATATGCCACAGGTACTATACTCAGCAAAATTAATTAAGGGCCAGCAGATATGTTGTAGGCAAGCTATCTACCAAATTTTGGAACTCTGCTTGACGAATCTGGTACCATTCTTCTTCCAATGTGTCTGCAAGTTCTTGAACAGTACCTGTAGATATTTGGAAATTCTTCGTTGTTAAAATAATATAACGTTAAATTTATGTCCGAAAAGGCTACTGGCCCTTTATTAAATTTGTCGAGTATATATATATTGGTGAGTGTAATAGTATCCCTTTTGTTACACATGATGCCTAAATAATATACCTGGAGAAGCATGCATAATTATCTTCCTTTAATCACTGGGCATACATACCCTAGAGTTATTTCCCCCTTGCACCAATAATTTGTACATGGACTCGAACACAAGGTTTCCATCTTGGCAGCTGAGACAATTTGGCCATTATTTTGAAAAAAGTTAATTCTATGCCTTTTCAGGTCAGTATTCTGTATAGGCCGAAACATTTATTGGAGCATGGGGAAAATAGCTTGAGGTGTATACATACAATATAGTATATGTTTCAACTGATAAAGCAAGAAAAGTTAATATCTTCACACATGGTTGTAAAATTAACTATAAACAATATTGTAATTTTGCACTATTATAACTACTTTATGAATCTTAGTACAATTAAATCCTTGTCCCGATGTCCTACCTATGAACAACTCGCATCTGGCTCCAAGGTTACGAAAACCCGCCTCCGACGCGATATTGATAGGATGCGATGTCTGTAGAGTGGCAATGCCGTTATCATCCTTGGTCTTGTCAGTACCAGCCGGTGCTTGCAGGTTTACTGCAACATTCAGCACTACGGATGTTACAGGTTTCCTCCTGCCCTAAACTGACAAGTCGTGATATAAGTGAAGGAATCTTGAAAGCGACTTAAAACCCTAATACAAAAATAAATAAATACTATTTCATTTTATATACATATGCATGTAATATATGGCAAAATTTAGCATATTTTTAGAAACAAACGGAAATAAAGTCCACTTTCAACTGTCCCTTAGATGATAAATATACAATATCTGTACTTATAGCCTAGCTGTGTCATGATTTAGTTTTGCATGGTTTTTTACCTATATCATAGGGTAGATCCACCCCATAGGTTTGCCTATATCCTTAGCCATCTAGGTTAGAGTTAATGTTACAATTGCCATGTTTCTTACAGGGGAGAACTTATTATTGGGAATGGGAGTGTTATTTATCATATTTTTCATGTTTATAGGAAAGATACATAATTTTTAGCAACATTATTTCTTATACCATACTCATCGCAAATGGGTGAAAGATTCCCGCAGCAACGTTAAACTCCATAATCACTCACTGTTATACCGCACCTGTTAGATAAATATCTACTTCCTATTATACAAAATTGTAACAAAACCTATACTTATAATAATAATAACAATTATAATTGCATTAGTGTGCACCAACATAATATAATGATCTGTATGCATGGAAATAATATACTTGATTTATATAACTTGATTTTATCATGTTTGTTTTAAGCCATGTTTCTTAAAGATAAAATTGACTACCGTATTCAAATATATTTTCAGAGGCTTGGAAGAATGACAATGTTCACTTCCATCATGATGGAACCAGGGGTCAACCCAAAACGAATCCAATTGTCCGAAAGATTTTCTTCTGCGCGATGCTCGGGGCCGGAAGGTGGACCCGAGAGTTCATGAAGCACGTGTACACGCTGTACCATAACCCTAACAACTACATTTTGATCCACTACCTGGGAAACGAAGATGCAGCGCGTGAGGTCCCCAGACATCGGAAACCTCGGAGCAATTTGAAGAAGCACACGAGTTGCTCCACGACCGGAGTGCAGGTTGATACTGAGGATTTGACTCCACTTGACACGTACAACGAGCAATGCGATGAGGACCAGTTAGCTGACGACGGAGATCACGACGACTACCACGATTATGACGACGACGATGGCAGGATCCTGCAGCTGGAGGAGCCAGCCCTGGAGGTCGACGTCGTGGATGAGGAAACTTCAGACCTGCTCATGGCGTACGTCGACTGCAACGCAGGACAGGACAGCGGCATCTGCCTGGATGCATCGACGTCTACCTCACAGCCGTACACGTCCACACCGCTCGCCAGGAGCCCGTACACCGATTCCATCCCACTGCAGTGTCTAGACATGATGCCCATGACAAACCCTCTTGGGATTTTGTCTGAGGTCACCCTCGCGTGTCAATCGGTGGACTCTTTCTCGTTCCACGTCGACGATCCATCCACGTCACTTCCTGCTGGGTCTTACGAATCGGCTTGCAGCATGGGAACAAATCCTCTTAGGGACTCGGAAAGCAGCGCTGTAATTCCGAAGAAGAGGCTGGCCTTGAGAGTTGAAGGTCAGGAGGGAGACTCTGCAAGGGATGCAACTGTTAGCACGGCACTACCAGACCCAGCTTTTGGGCTCCTGCCAAAGAAGAGAAGACTCGACTTCTTTGAGAAAGCAGTTCCGGGTCCCAGCACAGCTATAGATTTGCCCATTGCTACTAGAGAAGAGTCTCCAGTACTTAGTGGTGCTGGTGATACTTCAGAGACTAATACTACAACCCCGTCAGCCAGCAACATTCTAGATATCTCACCCAACAGTACAGTGGTTGTGTCTGACCTTGGTGCTCCCCCTCCTGGTCATAGCCCCGACTCCAGAACAGCAGTAGATCTTGGCATCTCCTCTGGCCAGATCAACACCTTGAGGAATACAGGCAGACTTGCTCAAACTTTCCGACAGGGTTTTGAAACTAGTGTGCTCGCTCTGGCAGAACATGTCCGGAACCTCGAGTCAATGATGACGAATCCTTCATCGTGGGAGCCAAGTCTAGAGACAAGGGACACGGGAACAGATGCTGAAGAATCCAGGCCAACTCTTGCCCAATTCATCCTCAATAGCATCGGAAACGGACAGCTGTCTATGGTTGTGGCCAAAGTAATGCAGAAGTCGTCCGATTGGAAGCAGCGTTCAGGCGTGTTGCATTTCCGCTCCAATTCCTGCATATCGCTCATACAGCAGGCCCAGGCGATGTGGAGTGATGACATGGGTGAAGCCAGGACCAGACTCGAGGATGTTCTCAGCAAACATCATGTCTGCGAACACGATGCCAAGAACTTCAGCAGTCTGGTGGCTGCGTGCATCGTTGGAGCGTTTCAGACTTCAGTCCCTGTCAGCATGTTCCTGATGACACTGAGTGCATGGCCATCGCATCTGGAAGAGTTTGATTCCGGAAGTGACGTGGAGGTAGGGGAGACAACCAGGTGTGTCGTGGGACGGACGCAACTCGTTGCCGACCAGCTGAAGACTCTGGAGAAATCTGTTCATGTCCATTCTCAAGTTTGTGTGAAATATTTACACTTTCTTTTATCATCTGATCAATAATCCACGATCATATTTTCATCAATTAGAATACTTACTGTACACTTTTATTTTATTTTAATATACTTTAAATTTTTTTTAATTGTTATTAATATTATGCAGTTTGATCACATTAAAACAAATATTTTTGTTAGGCCATTTTTCCTGGCTAGCCTGGCTGGTAAATATAATGTATCTTGCTAGGTGATAACACTATATCTACAGCTGTACCTCACCTGGTAAATGTTGTCATATATATCTTACTAGGTGGTAACCAGCATACTAACAGCTGGTAAACATTGTCAGGAATATATTTCACCAGATAATTTATCTCAACTGGTAAATATTGTCAGGAATATATTTCACCAGATAATATATCTCAACTGGTAAATATTGTCACATATCTTGCCAGGTGATAACAGCATACCTGCAGCTACTGGCGGATCAGTGGAACTCGTGGATGCCATGTCACTGCTTCGTGTTGCCCCACAATCTGCAGCAGCATTGGGAGAGAGGGGAGTACGACAGAGACACGCTGGAGAAGGTGAGCTCCAGCACCAGTTACCTACCTTTGATATCGTTGTAAATAGTTGACCATGATTGGTCGAGTTGTCACGGCAGCTGATTGTCTGTGGTCATAATATTGTGTAATAATATTACTAATAGCAATGAAACAAGCCTTTGTGCCAAAAATAAGTATTGTTGATATAACTTTTTGAGAGATGATTTTGTGGTCTTGGTAAATTGTCCATGTCTTTTATTATTATTATTATTCATCTGGCATGGAATGATATAGAGAAAACTAAACTTGTTTCCGTGTGATACTATTTTTATTAAACGAGTGAATGCTTTCACTTGTCAGATACCAAAACTATTCACGAGTTTCATAAAAATTATATCACATGGAAGCGAGTTTAGTATTTTGTTTATTGCACTACCAATGCAAATGACCAGCTGATTAACTTTAATGCAGTTTGTATTCCATCAGTTTATGCTATAGCACACCCGTGAATACATTAGTACAAAGGCTAGACCGCTTGACGTTTCATTGCGTAATCATAAATACATATTCCCTTGGATTCAAGAGATCTACGACTACCACCATATATACACACACACACACACACACACACACACACACACACACACACACACACGGGGCAGGTGGTAGCGCAGTGGTAGAACAGTTGGACTTTGGAGCCAAAGGTTCCGGGTTCAAATCCCGCCCCGGGGGGCCTGGCATCAATGTTCGCGAAAGTTACCTTTCTGACGCGATATTGATAGGATGC
>JAUTBT010028975.1:0-19241 GCA_032361225.1 Lepetodrilus schrolli
AAGTGAAATAATCTTGAAAGCGACTCTAAACGCTAATTTAAAAACAAACAAAAAATACATCCTTCCCCCCCCCCCCCCCCAAATAATACCACTGCACTGTGGGAAGTATAAGCATTCTTTGGCCTAGGTCGTTTACGTACCCCAAAATGTAAATAGTTTCAACAACGTCGGAACTATAGCATGTATAAAGCTACAGTACAGTAGATTGTAAAACAACTTAATTCGGCCAAACAGAATGGTCCAGTTGCACGACACTCTTGTAGCACTACAATAGATTTAAGTCCAATTGTAGAGTCTTCTACAATTGGAATTGCACGAAGCTCTTGTAGGATATCTGAATAAGACAGTGCTGCAACTATTGCAACTAGTGTATGCTACAAGAGAGTATGAACGATAATTTCAAAAAGAAAAACAAGCAACAACAACAAAAATTAAACAAAATAAAATTACTCAATAAATGTTCATTTTGGATAAGCTCAGTATGTCCAAGATCAATTGCAGGTATGCAAAACATTTGGATTGTCTCCCTTAGACTATGTGATGCACAGCCTTATAAAATCTATGTCTTCATTCATTGCTTGATGTTATCAAGAGCCCCATCATGATTATTTTACCTATATTTAAGCCGTGAAATTGTGTGTAGATTGTTAAAAGAACATAGGATGATAAAAAAAAAATGTACACTTGAGATTTTAAAAATTCGTTTGGATTGATTTCAAAACTTGGCCTTCCTTGCACATGTAGTTCGATACGACTCCATTAACCCTCTCCCTACTGGATTAGGCACAGCCACTGCTGTTTTAGGCCTCTCCAGTTGCCTTCAGCATGGAACAGGTTAAATGGCCGAAATGAGTAGGATGGGGAAATTACCTTCACATTTTCCAGGTTTTAGCAAGAATACAATGTAGAACATTTTAGTTGTATCAGTTTATGAATAAGTTTAATATTTGCTTGTATAATGGAACATACATTCTTGCAACTTATCTATTAAAATAAAATCATAAAATAAATGCATGTCTATTTTAAGAATTCATGAAATGCAAGTAATTTCATGTGGTATTTTCATATTTCTTTTAATTGGGGTTTAGAACCGCCTTCAAGATTCTTTCACTTCACGACGTGTCAGTTTAAATAGTAAATATAAATTAAATCATATTGATTGGTTCTCTATTACATTAATCATCCAAGCTCTCGACACATCTACAGTGTCAACCTGCCAACGACAAGGAAGATCATCCTCCTTCCGCGGTATCAAAATAACCGTCAATATGTACAAAGCGTCTGACGGTGGACATGACACAGGCGAGATACAGATTTTCCGGTAGAACACTAATGGCTGTCGACGTAACCTCAAGTTCGCAAGATTATTTAGTCAAACGGGGTTAATTTTATTAGCTACCAATAATAATCAAAATTAGTGACAATTCAATAAGATGACAATAGGGTCAATTTGATCAGGCACAAATTATATATAAATTGTGGCAATTCAATCATGTGTATATATATATTTAGTAATATTATTTTACTGTATAAATATATGAATGAATGAATGAATTAGTGCTTTACGTCGCAGAGGGAATATTTCACCCATACGCGATGACATACATATAAATATAATAATATGTACTTTTGAGTGGTATACAAAGTGCTGTATGATGCACGGCAAATATTGCTTTGCACTTTTGGTGCCTCTCAATTAGCAGGTTACTTTCAAATTTAACCTGAATGTTCAATGTGCACCATATTAAATGTCTTAATTCCAGTGATTAACAAAATTCTCAGAATTTCATAAAAATCATCAGTGCAATACGATAAAGATATAAATAACCCAAAACAATCAAAAAGCCGAATAGAAGTAGGTGACACGATGCAAGGACAAAAACGCTTGCACACACTAGTTCCATCGTCCACAACGGTTACCATCGACCAATGTTAGTACTGCAGTACCAGGTCAGATGCTCTCGTCTCCATGGTAAACGCTGTCCTCGGCAACTGTTTATGTTGGTGGGGACATATCGATGTCTACAGGTGAGACTTCCCACACCTACCATCGCTTAGAGCAACACAGAAGCTCTCGTAAATAAACCCTTAGGGTATCAAATAAACCCTTAGGGTATCAATGATTTTACCAAGTCTAGACATCAGAGAAAGTCAATCATAAACACTGCTCGTTTTAAATATGGAGTATGGAGTATTACTACAAATCCTTGAAATTTGTAATATTTGTTGTCAAATTTCATACATATTGCAGTACCATTATTCAAAATTGAATAATTTACATATATAAATGCACAGTAAAGTATTAAAAGTGCTTGTTAATTTGTCAATACACATCCTCACACCCTAGGGGTACTCAATTCCATTCATGACTCACTTCATGTGGTACCCCTGGCACACATCTAAAGGGAAACTTGCACAAACAGTTTTAGAAGTGATACATAGAAGAGCATTGATAAAACCTATTTCATTGGATAGATTTTTACATCAAATTCATAGAAACAATTATTTAATTGGTTGGCTGTTTGAGCAAGTGTCCCCCTCTGGATGTGTGCCATTGGTGCCACATGAAGTGAGTCCTGAATGGAATTAAGTACCGCTGGAGTTCGAGGATGGTTAATACACAACTTCTAAAAATTTGAATTTGAATACTTTTCAATGTAACTTCATAAACACATAGTCTTAGGAATAATAATAACGTTCAACAGCAATGTCACCGATCGTTGCCGACAAACGAGTGATAAAATCTATAAGAATTGATTACTCGTTTCATTAGGCACACACATATTAATTACATCAATGGATCTGCAACTTCTATTCATCCCCCAACTGCACTTCCATTCACCCCCACTGCCCCTCCCCAACCCTAATCAAAATCATTATATTTTCAAAATAAAGATCCTACATCAGGCTCGTATCTCCTAAGAGTGCATTCTTCCACAACACTAATGTCAATGCAATGGTATTCCTGACAAATAGTTATCACGGTTATCAAATTTCCGACAGCTGTGCTGGTGATCGGCTGCAGATTTAACGCATCAATACGAATAATTCTGCCATGAATCTACTCGAACATGTCCCATTCACAACTTGCGACACGAAGCAAATTAAAAATCGACAAGGGTCAATAACACCTCGAGTCAATGGTGTGGTAGCTTCATGGAGTTACTGATCTTGTGTTCTGGTGTGTTATGATGTGTTCTAGTCGGTAGACAAGATAGATTGACACTTTAGAACATTAATGAATTAATAAATTCAGATGTTAAGAATAGTATACATATTGAAAACTGGTTAAATCTTTACTTTTTTTAAATTTCTTTTATTGATGTTTTACGTATATTTTTTTTTAAATGTCCTCGACCTGAGATGACAAAACTTTGAGTATGATTCCATACTCAACTCAACGATTTGTTCCCAAATCCACATATAAAATTTGAGCTTGAGCATGAAATTGTACTCAAAATGTTTCGTAATCGATGGGCCTGGTTTCGTAATCGTTGGGCCTGGTTTCGTAATCGTTGGGCCTGGTTTCGTAATCGTTGGGCCTGGTATATTGACAAAGTTGAGGAGGTGGTCATCAAAACTTTCATAAATCACTCTACTTAACGTACTTAATGCATATTTCTAAACTGCAGCAAAACAAAACACTAGCATCACAACTCTTGAAATGAAAACCCAAATCCTGCTGAATCATTCTGTTCCATGCGTATTTGAATTAACACTTAACACATACTGAGTTGATTGCTGGCCACAAGATCATAAAAATACCAATCGCTGCATATCATATTTATTGGCAATAAACTTTTGCAGGCAGAACGTAGCAGATTGCCACCACCAGTGTGCCATGTTTATTAATTTATGGCGATTTACGTCCAAATATCCACTTACTGCCCAGAGTAAATAGGACATTTGATACAATACCTACGTGGATTTACCAGCGGAATTCCATCCGATATTGTGGAAATGGCATTGCGAAGTAATTATGTTTGGACAAGGCATGTCTTCGGTAATTACCACTTGCTTAACTTCGAGGTCATATACAGGTCATGAGTCACTTACATTAAACTGCATACTCACTCTTCTTACTATCATGAATCATGAATGCGTGTCGTAATTAAGAAGGTTATTTAATTAATTGCGGCTCAATTAATTGCACTGCAAGCAATTGTATCAATAATTCCAAACCCTGAAACAATTCAATTCCCATACTAATAAATACATTAAAGGGAACCACTGTTGGGACTAATCCATAGAAATCATTACATCATTTCTGATAATAAAAACTATGCGTACATTAATAATACCTACAGTCTAGTGGCTATGATACTGATACCCTGCTTAACGGTACATAGGACTGTATTGGTATCCAGTATACTTAGGAACGCATAGGTTCCGAGGATTATCTCCGACCAGCCATACGCAGTGTCGTCCGACACACGACATATACTCACACAAGGCCAGATCCTGCTCAAGTTTGTATGCATGCTGCTCTGCCCTTTCCTTTCTCTGAAAAACAATCAAATAATAATTAATAACAATAATAAATAAAATAAAAACAACACATACAAACACAAGTACCTAAAAAAAATAATCACATATTTGTTTCCTTTAACCCTCTCCCTGCTGGATTAGGCACTGGCACTGCTCGCTAGTGAATTTCCAGTTACCGGAATTGCCAGCTGCCTACAGCATGGAAACGGTCAACAGCTCACAGCATAAAGTTATTAAGCTGGGATTATAATAGGAAGGATTAAGATACTAGACATGAATAATCCCTTAACCAGGTCATGTTGTACTGAATAGGACTTGATCAGCTTCGTCACGAACCTATCTAAACAACGGATTGACGAACATTTCTGTAATTCAAATCAGTTGAAGGAGCACAAAAACTCCCTTTATACTTTTACCCATTTTGTACTGTAAATTATGCGTTTTTCTTAAATTCAAGAAATTACAGTAAGCACGTACATACAAATCATTCATGCATATAATCTATATAAAAATTCAAGTCCATGCTTGAACTGATCCAAGATTGGTACAACAATGGACAAATTATTTTTGAAGCCAGTACACTAATACACTAAGAGTAACGTTCATTCACGCTTTTGACCCTGGTCTTTACTATGTGTGTGTGCGTTCACGTTTACAAGTTATACCGCTTTTTACATTCAAAATGGAACGGAATGGAATATCGGAAGTTAATGTATGTGATGAAGATAGTTGTATCGATGGGAATACAACAATAGACCAGGTAAAGTAAACGACATTAACATATCAAGAGTTCATCAATATTCATTTAGTCTAGTCAAATTCTAATTTTAGTCGATTGGGAACCATAACGTGTCCAAAAGGAGATGGAAAAAATCCCCATAACAAATAATCCAATATTTCCATTATTGTATATGCCATTAAGAAATGAACATATTCCTATTTTGGCTTGCTTTCAAAGTGCTTAAAATAATTTAGAACCATGTAAGTACGAATGTTAGAATAACACATCATTGCGTAATTATAATTCATGTTCATCCTGCACCCCAGCAACAGTAGAAATAATGCAATGTACATGCTCCATTGCCCCCCCACCAAGAGAGAATAATTATGCATCATTGCATACAATTCATGCTTTGCTAAGCATTGCCAAATGTTGCCACTCAAACAGATCGACTGGCACCACATTCACAAAGCTAGCATTTATCCGAGCAGTTATGTAAGAGTAATTTTTATAATATGTCAGTTGGCATGGCAACAGCAGGTGGTGTCGGCATGCGAGTAGTAGACGTCGACCAACGACGACACGACACTATCGTGTCGACACCCGCCCTCCATATCCACAGCGAGTGATTAGGGAGTTTAATGACGCTGCAGGAATCTTTCACCCATTTGTGGGGATCCATGTGAACCGCTTTAGCGATAGGCCAGACCCAGAGATTATGAAACTTAATGTGTCCGATTGAAAGCTCAAATTTTATATGAGGATTTGTGAACAAAACCTATAGAGTTGAGCGAGTGATTGAGTGAATTGTTCTTTTACGTCACAGTTGAGCACGAGTTTAGTAATCTTGGGGATTGGCTTCACGTAGCAATTCGATTCCCCAGTTCACGTGACAAAAATACCAACCTTTCGTTCTTTACGCTCTTCCCTGGTCTCCACGCGCGTTGGAGGAGGCGTGTCCTTCGGATCCTGAAAAAAAGAAATTACAGAAGTTGCAACAGTATTGCCCTAGATGTCATGTTCAGTAGTTAGGAAAATAGTTCTAGTCTGCTCATTACAATTATGGTCCTGTCTGCAATCTCTTTCATGCAATAATTCATGTATGATTGTATCTTGAAAATTAGTTATTCACCAGTTCACCAGAAATAGGTAAATAAATCATAATATATTCCCAAGAAGAGATATGTCCAATTGGGAATATGATGTATGAAATGTACATCACAATGTATTGCAAAATACAATTTATAATTATCTAAAAAAAAGCAAATTATTGTTTTATGTCATACATATGTATGATGAATAAAAATGGAAAATAGTAAATAGTTAATGTGACAAAATTATATATTACAGGTGCTCAAATTGTAATTTCTCATGGCATAAATAATGATATTGTAATATGGTTGTAGTAAAATTCAGTTATTAACACAACCCCATTAGTCATAGCCATTTCTCAGCTATCCTACATATTAGTAATTACAACAAATAGAGTTCATGTTTGTAAAAACACATGGTTTGAATCGGATTCAAAGGCAAGCTTCAATCCCTGAAAATATACAAACTGCAGCTGCATCATACATATATATGTATACTGTATACATACACTATGTGCCGATTTGCACGGCATGTATACACTACAGTACCACCCGCCCCAAAGCCATAAACCTCCCAAAACCAGTGCTGTAAGACAGTGCTGTTAGCGAGCCCCAGAAACATCCCAGTATCAGTCATCTGTGGAAAAAGGACAGGATTGCTGCGTCTCGCGTTACGAAGCAGCTCACCGTGGTAACACGTGCTAGCGGTTGAAGACGTGGCACGGAATACACCACCACCACAGTCCCAGTCCCCCCACTTGCAATGTGTCACATCCCATCTCCTCCGAAGGTGTATTTATACCGTCGGTATCCCGCTGCGATACGTCTATCTCGGTAAGTGCCCCCCCCCCACCTCCATCTTTCCCTGCGCACACATCATATATCCATATATCGTGACATCACACCGTACAGCAACCGCCGCCGAAGAGTCGCCAGATCCGCTTCCGGGGTGCGAGGTCCAGATGGCCACAGTTTCGTAACCACACCGATTTCAATGCAACGTGTAACCACTAGATACCGCAGCGTCCACGTATCGAATACCGAGGTACACAATTCTAACACAAATTGCTTGCATACCGTATGCATGTTACTACCACAGTAGTCTGAAAGAGGACCTTCTAGCAGGCTACCATGGCAGTCACAGTCACTTAAGAGTTGCATGCCTCCTCTTATCGTTTGTGAAGCATTTCCATCTGCGATATCGGGTGTCCCTCCCCCCTTCCACCCCCCCGTGTGTATACAGATATGTACATATACAGCATGACTGTGGTATGTGATTGTATTTCCTGGGCTATGTGATACAGAAGCTGTATGTATTTGATGCCACATTGTGGCCACACTCTTCTGTGTAATAATCTGTCATCCATGTTATCATTGTTACACGGCAACAATCTAACCTCGCATGAAATCACCAATATTCCAGTGTTCCTGTTACAGGTTCAGAATCGTGCCCTTATTTTTAAATCTCACAAGATAGGACTGCATACAATGAGACGTGAGATACATTTCACTGTGCTAAGCTTTTGCTTCTGCAAGAATATAATGTTCTTGAGAGTATTTGTCATGTCTTGCAAGATAGTTTCAATGAAGTTTCAACGAGACAAGGAAAGATAACGAAAATCGAGTCCTCTAAAATCAATACCCAACTCCTTAGTGCTTACATGATCAATAGTGTTGTATATAATCCGAAGGGCAAATCAATCTGAATGAATGAAAACACATAACCTGCAAAATGATCATTCACACCAGGAAGACTAATATAATTAAACATATTTGGTCGAGATTGTAAAAATACATATCAGTCCTCATTAATCCTATCTGATCCATTTTAAATGACCAGGAGCGACCCCAGACCAATAGCTTGCTGGCACAGCAATTCATCACGCCAAGACAGTCGGCGAATTATCTGTGTGAACAGCCACAACGGCCAAATAGCGATTCCAACAGCAACCATCTAAATGAATTCATGCTGCTGGTTACATACAATGAGTGATTATGGAGTTTAACATCGCTGCGGGAATCGTCGCCCATTTGCGATGATGGTCACATACAAAAAAAAGTGTTTACGGAAGTCCATGTTCATGTAACCAAATGATGACGTAGGAACTCCCTCCAATGACCACCTATCGAGTAACAAATTTTAATGTTAAGAACATCGATCAGTCTAGATACAAACTGACAGGACCCAGGGCTGAATAAAATAAATAATACAGACGACAGGTTTCAAAAAGACATATCAATCATATTTCAAAAATTTTAGCCAAACAAGATAAATAGTACAATGGTCAGATGATCAGCTGCCAATCAGAACAATGATCAAGAGGAAACCATGGAAACATGGAACATGATGTAACGATATCGAAGTCAGGAAATATTGTGATAAACACACGCACAGGCTTGATGACTTCTTCCTGGTTAATACACCCTTCCTAATTATAACAATCATCTCTTTACAGACGAAGGACATCGATAATATTTCGTGCCATCGACATGATCGCATCCAAGCAGCGAGACGAATTCGGCGAGCCAAGTCCGCTCAGAGTCGGGGATCTTATTCCGCGGAGTCTCAACAGGAAGACAGCAGCATGACCTGCATTCCCAACTGCCTGAGGATGACCCAGAGGTCAGACCGAGATCAGAGGTCGGACCGGGACCAGCTGTACCGGCCACAGAATGAACCCAGCAGCTCCGACTACCCATCTCCGGATTCCATACCCCCGGGGGCCCCGGATGGGGGATCACAGTATCCCGGGGGCGACCGCTTCTCCTCCACCAACACGTGGTCAGCCAATAACAAGAGCTTCCCTGAGGAACTGCGCGATGACCAAACAGCCCCGCTCCTCGGATCAAACGCCCAAAACTTTCGGTAAATTGAAAAACAATTTCGCTTTTTTTTTTAATGGCTTAGATCCTAGAAAACAAAATGGCATTAAAACAGAAATTTGAAGCAGTAACTTTATAAA
The DNA here is from genome assembly GCA_032361225.1 of Lepetodrilus schrolli. Lineage (NCBI taxonomy): Eukaryota > Metazoa > Mollusca > Gastropoda > Lepetellida > Lepetodrilidae > Lepetodrilus > Lepetodrilus schrolli. The sequence continues at coordinate 9,264 of JAUTBT010028975.1, forward strand.
AGATTAATTGCCATTCAATCAACTTCACTCATTAGATTCCTCGTTATCCATGGAGATTTTCAGATTTATCAATAAAATGACCACTTCATTAATGTAATTCAGCATGTATGTAGTACTGCCACTTGGTACCAGTCTAGTATCATATTAAATGTTTGAAGTGTAACCTGGCCCTGAAGCTACGAAACGTTTTTGAGTACAATTGCATGCTTGAAAAATCTAATTTTGGGACCAAGCACGACTCAAAAACAATTCGTAACCTCAAAGCCCAATGTTGTTGATGTTTATCATGGGCGATATAAAATGTTATACTAAATTAGGTAAATTTCCAACCCAATTTAATAAATATTATATTTTAACCCTCTCCCTGCTGGATTAGGCAGTCACTGCTCTTTAGGGCATCTCTGGTTGCCTTCAACATGGAGAAGGTTACAGCAACTCTCTCATGGACGATATAGACATTGCGTCTCTAATGGAGACACTCGAATGAAGTCATAGCTGGCCATAAAATTAAATTCATTGAAGGGCTGTAAATTCACCATAAGCATTTCTTATTATAAGAATTATATACTATATAATTATATACTACATAGTTATATCATCAGTATATATTATAAGAGTTATCTTGCAGCAGTTAAATTTAGAAGAAAAAAAGTAAGGTCCCTCTGAAAACGAATATAACAAGTTTTGAAACTGAGATCACTTTATCATGTGTATAATAGGAATGTGAAATTTCAACAAAGTAATATTTAACATAGACTACACATATATATATATTAATTAGACAATTTACAAACGGAAAAATGTCCATGAGAGAGTTGCTTTAAGTGGTGAACTTTTACACGACAAAGGGAAGATAAGATGTACTATGTTATTCAAAAGTAAGCACAAAATTTTGTATACCAAAAAAAAATGTTTGACAATACACAGCGCTACAATAAGTATTTAATGCAGATCCATGCCTAGCAACTCAGTGATGAAAACCACATCTCCACAACATTAGCAGCAGCGCTGGCTATCGATATAGATATGAAAGATTGGTAATCATCCGCTCAATATTGATAAATTATGGATAAATATCAGAAAAATCCGATCTAAAGGAATGTCTGCCTCTTGATCGCCATTTATTGCAAATTGTACGAGATAGAAATATATACGACAAGCTTGTAACATCTCTACACCGCTCACGGATGAACTGCTGTTTGCATCTTGTATTTGGGAAGTCTGTTACAAGTAAATATAAACATTATTTTGTAATACAACCATCGACTACAGTATTTATATCATTATCAACCAAATATTTATTTCGATAATTTCAATTATCGATATATGTAGCCAGCCCTATAACTTATGTAGTACACACAAGTACTGCAACCGTGTAGTCAACAGTGGATTATGCACCTATTCGTGTTTGTGTATGTGGATGATGCAGTCCTATGATGCATGCTCCCTGCCATAGTGCTGGATATCAGTAAAAATAATAAAATAAAATAAATAAAAAGGAACAATAATCGGTAGGTTAGATTAAAATTGTATCCGCACGTGTATAATTACATTCAATTGAAAATTACCAACATGAGGATATATTCACTACCTTGCGAACTATTAAGTACTAAGATGAGTAAATTCCAGTGTATAGCCAATTGTAAGACGATTCCGAGTAAATGGTATCCCTAAATTTGATGCCTTGGTCAACAAGGCAAGAGACTAGTTTTTGCTTGACTATGGATTATATGGTCATCTGGCCACTTAATTTGAATATTGCATCGCTCGAAAGGAGGAAGTGTGTTTGAATTATTAAAATATCTCTTGAGGAGAATATGCTATATATTCAAATGAGCCATGATTTTGGAACCTACATACGAGCATCAGTTGATCAATGACACTATCAGTCGTATTTGTTTATCAAATAGCACATGCAATATTCGTTGGAAAAGTAATCTTTAAACAATTTCTAAAGACCGAAGTTTGCTGGGCGCAATAGAAACAGACATCCAATCGATATGTTCAACCTGTAGCTATAGCTTGCCACAGTTTCATGGCGAATGTGCCTCGCTGAGTAGAGAAACTAGCCTGCAATGGCGACTATAGTGTCGGCCATTTTGTAAACGCTGCAAGTTCGTTTTCTTCGATAAATGAGCCCCTACGTCAATAGCTTACCCGCACACCGTTACCATTTAATTCTTACATGGCAGCGCACGTTATATTACCTCGAAATTCTTCAATAAAGTCGAAAATCCTCCATATGGCACCCGTTTCTTCTCGAAACCAAGCTTGTCGGCTGGTGGTTTGTATGGAATGGGATCGCGAGCTGCGAACAAAGCCAACAAGTTTGGCGGTAGATACTGCGTCATCTCACACGCCCAAGCTTTACTTCAAAACACTATGGATGGTTCCTGTCCTTCTCCTTTCGAATGTACGAAGGTACTTTCTCAAGTTTAGGCCCAGTTCCCCCGAATTCACGTGAATAGGCCGACCCACATGGTATTATACCCTGTCCCTATAAAACGCGGTCGCGGTGTGTTCGATCTAGTATTCCAAAGCAGCAAGTGCGCGAGCCGTATAACAATAACTCTGGTAAGAACGTCGCCCGCACTGAATAGGGCTGCACCGGGCAGGATGTTGATGAATAAAAACAATTTATGTTCTATGCTGACAAAAATAATTATGTATATCTAATTCGATTTTAGACATATATTGCTACTCAAAACGTATTTTTTAGACGAGATAATTCCATGACGGGAAAACGATTGCATTTGATTGGTTAGAATTTGCAAGACTACATGTCTGTTTTTAGACAGCAAGGCACGAGAGCGCTGGTTTTGACAGCTCTGGAATATAGGTGTATATATCGGAAACTAGAGCGCTCTTTTGAGATTTGGACATTTTCTTGGATACAGCTTAACCTGAAACATCTAATTTGCCTTGTCGTAAACTCCGGACGGCCCGCATTATGTCGCTTTCTCTTGGAATATTATCTCGCATGAACCAATGGGCTTGTAGTGGAATAGTTCCATGTTATGCCATTTGCTGTGATCGCCGGGTTCACCCCAGTGCTTGTTGAAGACTCCCGTCTCGGGGGTATGGAGTATATACTATGGGGTCTGCCTGGACTGTAGACCGTGGACGGTGCTTCTTTTGGAATGATTGTGTTTTCAGACACGCTAGTTTCTGGAGAGAAATGACAGTACCGTAGCGAGGTCGAGTAACAAAAGTGACGTCAAAATAATCGATTCGAAGCTCTCTTCTCCACCATCCGGGCTAGGAACGCGACTAATATTTTTGTCCGCCATATTTGCCGATATATAATAATCTTAAAGTGACCAAAATTTTGTGTAGGTTCTTAGGAATGTGGGACGCTACCGGGTGTGCTAGTGCATGGATCTAGCAGACGATCGGGGGCAATATGGAGGTTGCCATGGCGGGAATAGAAGGGAATGGAGGCCCCGCGGGTTATATGTCGCAGAGGCCTCTCATCTCTCGTGCATCTAATGTTCCCAATTCCAGGTCTTACCCAAAGCTGACAGACAACGATGACCTTATCGCAGATGATGGCATGGGGACGGCAGGCAATGACTTTGAGTGTTGTGAGAGGGTGGTGATCAACGTCAGTGGCCTCAGATTTGAGACTCAGTTGAAGACACTCAACCAATTCCCAGAAACGCTGCTTGGAAATCCTCACAAGAGAAACAGGTATTATGACCCTCTTCGGAATGAATATTTCTTCGACCGTAATCGGCCAAGTTTTGATGCAATACTTTATTTCTATCAAAGCGGCGGAAGGTTGCGAAGACCTGTAAATGTGCCACTGGATGTGTTTTCCGAAGAGATAAAATTTTACGAGCTTGGTGAAGATGCATTCGAAAAATACAGAGAAGATGAAGGATATATTAAGGAAGAGGAAAAGCCATTGCCTCAAAATGAGTTCCAGAGGCGTGTCTGGCTTCTATTCGAATATCCTGAAAGCTCAACTGCGGCTAGAATCATAGCAATTTTCTCTGTACTGATAATCTTGCTTTCCATTGTGATATTTTGCTTGGAAACATTGCCGGAATTCAAACACTACAGGGTTATCAATGCAACCAAAAATGAATCTCGCATGACTACAACGCACCAGCCCTCAATAGAGGAAGATGATATTCCCAAGTTTAATGAACCGTTCTTCATAATTGAAACATGTTGCATCATATGGTTTACGTTTGAATTACTTGTTAGGTTCGCATCGTGTCCAGAGAAGCTCGGATTCTTCAAAAACATTATGAACTGCATCGACATTGTTGCCATCATTCCATACTTTATTACCCTGGGAACTGTGATCGCTGATGAGAGCAAAAGCAACAGCCAAGCGATGTCATTGGCTATACTGAGGGTCATCAGACTCGTGAGAGTTTTTCGTATTTTCAAATTGTCTCGACACTCCAAAGGGTTGCAGATTTTGGGCCAGACCCTAAAAGCCAGTATGAGAGAACTAGGACTACTCATCTTTTTCTTATTTATAGGCGTTATTTTGTTTTCCAGTGCGGTGTATTTCGCAGAGGCTGATGCGGAACAATCACATTTCAAAAGTATTCCGGATGCATTTTGGTGGGCGGTGGTAACTATGACAACCGTAGGTTATGGAGACATGCGACCTATCGGAGTATGGGGGAAACTGGTAGGATCATTATGTGCAATCGCAGGTGTGCTGACTATAGCCCTACCAGTGCCAGTGATAGTGTCAAATTTCAATTATTTCTACCATAGAGAGACTGAGAGTGACGATAAACATAACTATCAGCATGTTCAGTCCTGTCCAAACTTCCCCAGGAAAAAGAGTTCCTTGGATTCTGAATGTGGCTCGGATATTATGGAAATGGAAGAAGGAAACAGCCTCATGGTTACGGACAAATTGAAGGAAAATCATGCAAACAAAGTAAACAATCCTTCTAGTATCAACAATTTAAGTATTGAAACTGATGTATGATGTATGATCAACATTCTGTGTTTTTTTTTCTTTTGACGGTGTGTTGACATTGTGCTACCATACCCCTGCAAGTTGGTCGAGAGTCAGGTTTAAATCTTGCCATTTTTCCATTGTTGAAAAGCGAAAAAAATGAAAAAAGAAAGAAAAAAGAAGCTGTTTGGCCTTCATCATGGTCCTTGTTTGAAGATCACTTGCTGATCCTGCAACTAATCCAAGAGGGGAGACAGCATCCTGGACGTCATCTGTCCAAGCCTGATCCAAAGATTGTTGTTGATTGCGGAGAACATGATATTACTAAGTTTTATGTGATATACTCTTTTTTCCTCTACTGACAAAGCAAGCATTTTATCCTTAGTGTTACCCCCCTCCCTCCCCCTCCCACGCAGAGATGCTTTTGTTCATGGTGTTCCCACATTGTGTATTGCTATCCAGAGTTGCAGGCAGAGTTACCTCTTTTTATCATCCAAGCTGATCTAGACTTGAGCCAAACCCTGTGTGTGTGAATTCCCTTCATTGGTCTTTTACGTATACAAGACCAGTAGGAGGAAGTGTTCGTGTATACGTTTATGTATACGCTTTGTGCAGCTGAAAGAGAAACTGACACCTGTAGAAGAGGTTTAGTTCCTTATGTCAACATGGGGAAGAGAAACATGGCTCATCGATTCATCTATGCATCAGAAAGAAATGGAAAAGTTTAAGCTATCATGGAGAAAGCGCTCTCCTCTTGCATAGCCAGAGTTGCGTAGCCAGAGTTAACTAGCTATAGCCAGAGCATGGATACCGAGATTAGACATCACAGACGTACTCCTGGGTAGAAAGGATGACCTTGACCTTTGTGGAAGTAAGTGAGTGACGCTACATTCCTTGGGTGCGTCCCCACCCCACCAAGATCATGAGTCGTCCCTGCTGGTTCCGGTTCCTCTGCATCTACACCCGTCACTTCCCCACCTTCTCAGCTAACCCCATCCCAAGCTACCCCCATTCCCATGCCATGACGGTTCCCATGGTTACCTTCTACAAGACATGCAGATCTTAGTTCAGGTAAGCATTATTTTTCATTTAAATTTGAAGAGGTCCTTCTTGTACAAAACCTTTAATGAATGTTCTGTTTTCAAGAAGTCATTAGTGGTTACTCATTTGTAGATTCTTAGAATGCCATCTTGTAGATCTAGGTCCTTTGGAATTGACATCTATTACAAAATGGTATAGTTGAAAGCATGATACTACAGCATATACAAGCATGCATTTAAGAACTATGCAAAAGGAATTTACAAATTATACAAAGAAGTACAAATTGGCAAAAAGCAGAATATTAAATTTGTGTAGACTTGTTCTAGCATGCTCAAGAAATCATTAGCTCAATTTGTCCACCAGATGATTGAGCTGGTAGTATGACCTAGGAACCACCTGGCATGGCCTAGGTATTTTGCTCTGTCCTTCATGTTCTTAATCCACTTTGGTTCAGTTTAAATTCTACTGGAAGGGAGGTGAATAGACAGTCCTATGTGCAGGTGGATAGTTCATCAGACTCCCAAACCAAAGGTTCAGAGTTTAATCTTCAAACCAGGCCCAAAGGTTAAAATATTATTTTGAGTACAATTTCATGATCAACTCAAAGTTGTATTCACAGATCTCCATAGATACATAATACATTTTGAGGTGAGCATGAACTTTTACTAAAAAAAATAGTATTTTACCCGCGGAGCCAGGCCTTTGATCCAATGGTTTTACCCATAGTCCTGGTGAACATTGGGCAACCACTATGGTTGTATATTGGTCATGATGTGCTCCAGGATTTACTCCCTGTCTTCTTTTATGACCCTTTCATAAAATGCAAGCAGGAGGACCAATATCGACTCTTGTCTATGGAACAAAATAGCTTCTCATTAGTACGGCAAAAGTAAAACTAAAAGCTGTTTTCACCTATATCATTATTTTCATTGTTTTTCCATGATATTCTTTGCATAAAACTTCTTCAACCAGAATGTTCTTGTGTTTAACTAATCACCAACCATACCACCTATTTTTGTATAGTTCTTAAGCTGAAAATAATGCAGTAATTTTCACATAAAATCCAAAGCTTATTTTCTAACAGATTCTTGGATACTTGTTTCACAGACCGGTGACGATGTAGACTTGCTTTGTCACCCAATTCCATTCTAATCGGTAATATCCCCCCACGCCAGTTACTTCCCTTTCTCTGGCCTGTCACTCAGGCCCGTGTAAGTGGAGATATGGATCAGATTCCACCAGAGTATGATTAAGCTGTGTCAGCAATGCCACTCATCTAATCACGAGAAATCTGATTCTTCCACTTCTGTCTCATGGGCTGCTGTAGAACCTGGCTTTGATTACTGTTTCTTCTCTTGTACATGTGTGTTTATGTCTGCTAGTTTGAGTAGATCATGACATGACATTAGTCTTGTACAGTCTATAAATGATATTGATTATTTTGACACATAGCGATAATTATACCCTATATACATATATGATGGTATAGATTTCTCAGTTGTTGCATTGTGTAGAATTTGTATTGTGAATAATTTCTATTATGCAAAATGCAATATGCCAACTTTGCTTTTTAATTTGTTTAATGTATAATTTAAGAGTTTTGTTTTCATCATTTTAATATGGAAAACAATTACATGAAATGTCGTTTTTAAAACCCTGGAATTTCCCAGGGTGTATGAAAATGTTATTTTTGGTTACAAGCACTTTTATTTTCTTAATTCTTAATAAATGGTTTCATCATATTGCAAAATTCCACTGACAACTGATGTCATAGTGATAATGCAATAAACAACCCATGGGTAATGCAATACTCACTGCTAATATAATACATATGAACCAGTAACGCAATACTCAACCATGGCATATTTACAAATCAACTAATAACGTAATAGTCAACAATGGCGTAATACAAATTATCCGATAATGTGTCTCGCCATCCCACAGATCATGTGACACTAAAATAACCAATAATATACTACGGGCACCTAACTGACAGCATAACAGTATTTAAGCAGATCACTAAAATGAGCCTTCCATTTCATGTATGAATGAGCAATTGTTATAAGCAACGTAAGAGCTCAAAGTCTGTGCTTATTTAACCCTCTCCCTGCCGGATTAGGCACAGACACTGGTCTTTAGAGCATCTCTGGTTGCCTCCAGCATGGAGAGGGTTAATTTATCCGTATTCACAATTTTTATTTTGTTTGTGGCACATGCCTGTATCAGTGGCATGTATTAAATTGTGAAGAACAATGGTTTTGGCGTGAAATATCTGTTATATTCTATGTCAATGATGAGGGATGTGATATAACCACAATAATCATGATAATAGGCCTGTTGCTGGCAGCAGTCATGACATGTTTATCACAGCTGTCATGATTGCAACAGATATCTGTTTTTATCATCTAATGGAAAGTTGAATATGCCCATTATTAATACTGTTTTCTTGCCGGTTTTTTTCTCTACAAATATTTCTAATCTTGCCATATATTATGTGCAAACATAACATAATATTTATTCAAATGTTACCAAATTACTTTGAAATAACCAGTAATGAAAATGCAATTCAAGTAAGTTTATGATTACAGATAATTCATGTATCATGCAACTTTGCCTAACTAATAACTATGCAAATTTGGGAGCTCTGATCGTGTATGACTACTATTTATAGATGCTACTATATGGAAATCGTAAACATGACAATTACGATCGGAAACTAGATGTGCTAATCGAGGACATTTTATATATGTTTACAATTTGTAATAAGAATTATCAATGCGTGAAGGTATTTATCAATGCGTGAAGCAGGTGGTGGTGCAGTGGTAGAACGTTGGACTTTGGAGCCAAAGGTTCCAAGTTCAAATCCCATCCCAGGGGCCCCGGTATCAATGTTTGCGAAAGTTACCTTTCTGACACGATATTGATAGGATGCGCTGTCTGTAGAGTGGCGAGTGGCAATGCAGTTATCATCATTGGTCTTGTCAGTACCAGCCGATGCTCGTAGGTTTACTGCAACATTCAGCATTACGGATGAGTATCCAAAATACATTAAACATACATGAAGTCACATTAGTGCATATAATGCAATTAGAAACTGTGAGGGATTTTGCCGGTTTCCTCCTGCCCTATACTGACAAGCCGTGATATAAGTGAAAGAATCTTGAATGCGTCTCTATACCACAATTCAAAACAAATTTAATCGTTGTCTTGGAGACCGTCTTCGTCTCTTTGCTAAGTTCGAAGTATTGTGGTTGTTATTTTTTTAACTTAAAATTTGAAACCTGTTTTCACAGTTTTTAATTGTATTATGTGTACTACCGTGACTTCATGCATGTTTAATCTATTTTGGACTCTTTACGTTGTTCCTATAGCAGTAAAAGATGCTGTATCTATTATTAAATTTTTTGCAAGCGACAATGGTCGACTGTTCCCATAAGAACCTACAAGATGAGCCATAGCTGCTTGGTCCTGGATCACAGAATGATCATAGCCCTACAAGTGTCATTGCTCCTATACATTAACCCTCTCCCTCCTGGATTAGACACAGGTACAGACAGCTCTTTAGGGCATTTCCGGCTTGCTTCAGCATGGAGAGGGTTAACATGAAGTTACGACTCCTGAGAGCTACTATCATTCTATTGGACAGCCGCCACTGTATAAGATTTAGGTTTTTAACTGATCAAGTTAATCTCACAGTGTATTGCATTGAGCATAATGCATTAATCTGGTCTAAAGATTACAGTATATTATCCAAGATACAATGAACTTAATAAGAAATCCCCAAAGCAAATGTAAACTTAATCTCGTGTTTGGATGGTAATGCCACTTTTGACCGTCGCAAAAGATAGTTCCATTATAGTTGGTTGGATTTCCACCAGTTTTTATAGTGCTAGCTCACTTGGAGGTATATCATGCCGTAGATAGAACTCAGACTCCGAGCCGACCAGTCCTTGCTTTACCCCTTTAATGCTGAGCACCAAGCAGGGGAACAACAAGTACCATCTTTT